>PVHX01026085.1:0-21461 GCA_004024805.1 Geosciurus inauris
AAAATAGGGCTGGGGATGTGGCTCAGTGGTTGAGTGACCCTGAGTTCAATCCCTGGTACCAAAAAAAAAACCCAAAAAACAAAAAAACAAAACAAAACTGAAGCTTAATTTTGCTGGGTACAAGATTCTTGGTTGGCCTCCATTTTCCTTCAGAGTTTGGTATATGATGTTCCAGGATCTCCTGGCTTTGAGGGTCTGGGTTGAGAAATCTGCTGAAATCCAAATTGTTTTCCCCCTGTATGTAATCTGCTCCTTCTCTCTTGCAGCTTTAAAAATTTTATCCTTATGGGTATGTTAGGCATTTTCATTACAATGTGCCTTGGTGTGGATCTGTTGTACTTCTATACATTTGGTGTCCTGTAAGCCTCTTGTATTTTCATTTTCCAATTCATTCTTCATGTTTGGGAAATTTTTGGATATTATTTCATTGAACAGATTGTGCATTCCTTTGTTTTATACCCTGTGCCTTCCTCTATCCCAATAATTCTTAGATTTAGTCTTTTCATGTTATTCCATAGTTCCTGAATGTTCTGTTCATGGTTTCTTACTATCTTCATTGTGTGATCACCTTTTATTTTGAAGAGTATATATTTTGTCTTCATTGTCTGAGGTTCTGTCTTCTAAGTGATCTAGTCTGCTGGTGATGCTATCTATTGAATTTTTTATTTGGTTTATTGTTTCCTTCATTTCAAGGATTTCTGCTTGGTTCTTTTTCAAAGTGTCTCTTTCTTGAAGTAATCTTTTGCTCCCTGTATTTGCTCTCTAATCTCTTTGTTGGAATGATAAATGGTTGCCTGTATTTTCTCTGTAATCTTTTTGTTGGATTGATCAATAGTTGCCTGTATTTTCTCTCTTACATTATTCTGTGCTTCACAGATAATTTTAATTGTGTATGTTATGAACTCTTCTGGCATTTTATCTACTGTGCTGTCAATGGATTCTATTGTTGGAGTATCTTGGTTTGTTTGGGGGCATTTTCTTTCATTGTTTTTTCATGTTGTTCATGTGTCTTCCTCTCTAGCAATGCTGATCTGAGGTAATCTTGTAGTGTCCCAGCAATTTGCCAGTATCTCATCACCTCTGGTGTAACTGGACCTGTAGGAACCTCAGGGATGATCTTCCTGGTCCTGGCTCTTGACTCTAGACAGAGGTAGGCAGGCATAGCCACTGGTTGGTAGATGGGTGGGCTGCAGCCCAGTCAGTCTCCTCTTCCACCTGTGGGCCAGCAGTCGGTCTGCTCTGCCTCCTCCGTTCATCTGTCCTGGTCGATTATATTTTGTTGATGTATAATTTCCCTTAAGCAGTTGACATGTCTTTATCTCTTCTGATTAACTTTGCCTTGAAGTCCATTTTATCTGATATGATGACAGAAAATCCTGCTTGTTTACTAGATCCATATAAATGATATATTTTTTTCCCGATCCTTTTACCTTCAGTCTGAATGTCTGCCTATAAGGTGAGTGTCTTGGAGACAGCATATTGTTGGGTCCTGTTCTTAATCCAATCTGTCAGTCCATACCTTTTGACTGATGATATTAAGTCATTTACATTCAATGTTATTTTTGAGATGATTTTTATTTCCTGACATTTTGATTTATACCTGGTTTTTAATTTGAGTTAGTTCTTTGAATGACTATTCTTCTAGTGTAGTTTTTCCTTTTGCAGGTTTTCACTTTTATTTTTCATTTCTTCTTCATGAAATACCTTACTGAGTATGTTTTGTAGTACAGGCTTTCTAGTTGTGAATTCTTTTCAACTTTTATCATTGTAGGTTTTTATTTCATTGTCAATTCTTTTTTTTAAATATTTTTTATTTAGTTGTCAATGAATATTTATATGTGGTGCTGAGAATCGAACCCAGTGATGCACACATGCTAGGCAAGCACTTACCACTGTGCTATGACCCCAGCCCCTCGTCGTCAATCCTTAAACTTAATTTTTCTGTGTATAGTATTCTTGGCTGGCATCCATTTTCTTTCAGAGCCTGGTATATATTATTCCAAGACTTCCTAGCTTTGAGGGTCTATGTTGAGAAATAAGCTGAGATTCAGACTGGTTGTCTTCTAAATGTTACCTATTTTTTTTTTTCTCTGATAGCCTTTAAAATTCTATCCTTATTCTGTATGTTAGGCATTTTCATAATAATGTGCCTTGGTGCCAGTCTGTTATAATTGTGTATATTTGGGGTCCTATAAGCCTTCTTTGTTTGATTTTCTATTTCAGTCTTTGGGTTTGAGAAATTTTCTGATATTATTTCATTGAAAAGACTGTGCATTTCTTTCATTTGTATCTCCAAACCTTCATATATCCCAATAAATCTTAAATTTGTTCTTTTCATGTTATCCCATATTTCTTGGGAGTTCTGCTCATGGTCTCTTAACATCTTTTTCTCCATTGTCAACTTATTTTCTAGATTATATATTTTTGTCTGCATTGCCTTAAACTGACTTCCAAGTGCTCTAGATTGTTCATGATTTTTTCCATTGAGTTTTCAATTTGGCTTATTCATTCATTTTGAGGATTTCTGCTTGATTTATTTTTCAGAATCTCTCTTTATTGAAGTGATCTTTTATTCTCTGTATTTTCTTTTTTTTGGAGGGGTACTGGGGATTGAACTCAGGGATATTCAACCACTGAGCCACTTCGCCAACCCTATTTTGTATTTTATTTAGAGACAGCATCTCACTGAGTTGCTTAGTGCTGTTGCTGAGGCTGGCTTTGAACTTGTGATCCTCCTGCCTCAGCCTCCTGAGCTGCTGGGATTATAGGCATGTGCCACTGCCCCCAGCTCCCTGTATTTTCTCTCTGATTTCACTCTTTACATGGTCCTTTGCCAGTTTAACTAAACTCCTTGTCTGACACTGTGATGTTGACAAATTCTGTTACTAGAGTACTGTGGTGTATTTGGGGTGATTTGTTCCCTTGCTTTTTCATGTTGTTTGTGTGTCTACCCATCTAACAGTATGGGTATGAGTCAACAGTCTCTACCCTGTGGACTTATATCGTCCCTGAAGTTTTCCAGTACCTTACATTTTAGGGGGAGACAAATAATAACAACAACCAATGTAAACAATATGCCACATAAAACAAATACTTCCTGCTTTGGCATTCACAATGTTAATCATCACAACAAACAGAAATTATATGATCAGTTACTGCCCACAGTAAAAACAGTAAGTTTACATAAGGGTTTACAATTTTAAGTATTGAATAGGAATAGAAGTGATGTAGGATGTAATGATTATGAGGTAGGAGGAGAGAAAACAGAAGTAGAAAAAGCATGAAAGAATAAATAAAGATTGGCTATTATCAGAGGAAAGAGAGAAAGGGAAACAGATAAGTGAGAGAAAAACTATATAAAATAAAAATTTAATAAATAATTTAAAAAATTAAAAATAAGAGTACAAGAACAGAACTGATTATTCTAATGAAATATCTTAGTCTTCAAAATACTGATCCAGGAAAAATAAATGCCTTCAAAAAATGCTAGCAATGAGAAAAAAGAAACATGTGAATATGTATAAGTGTCCAAGAACCATTCAAGTCACAATTTAACAGAAAGAAGAAAACAAGAAAAAAAAAAGGATCTCAATGTAAACTTAAAGAATTTTTTCCATTGGGGTTAAAAGATTCTTGGCTTTCTTTGTCAGGAGTGTTAGATAGTGTTGCTGGAATGTGAAGGGAAATCCCATAGGCCTGCCTCCTGATGGCAGAGTTGAGACTTAGGTAGCCCCCAGGTTCTTCACTGAATGGCGATTGGTTTGAAGATTTTAAATCAGTATACCTCCAGGGATGAGCAGTTGCTGGAACACTGGGAGACTATTCCCCAGGAAAAACACCTGGGCTACACTTGTGCAGTAGATGGGCCAATCCTTGTTCCCCTCAGTCAGTCATGAACTGCGTTTTCTGGACTTTCAGGTTCAGACTCCAAACTGAATCATTTTCTACCACACCCTTGCAAATTCCCAACCATGTGGGTATCTGCCAGTCAGGCATGTCTCTCAGCCTGTCATTCAAGCAGCCAGTCAGGGTGTGGGATGGGGAACGGGGTGGGTTTCCCTGACCTGTATTTCCCTTTATAAACCTCTCTCCAGGTTTTTTTTTTTTTTCCTTCCCGGTCACTTAGGCACACTCTATGCCACATGATGTGGATTTGCCAGACATGTATTTCGAACCCGGCACAGTTGCCAGGATTCGGGTCCCGATCTGCCCGTCTTCTGCACCACAGCTGCAAAATGGTTCCTTCCTCTGTTTCCTGACATCTGAGAGAGATGCAACTTCTTTCCTACACAAGGATATTGTGCAGGACACTTTTCAGGTTATTCGCACAGTCTCTTTGATTTCTAACCTCTCCTTACCCAGACAAACCTTTGACTTCTTAAAAATGCAGGTTCCTTTAATAGATGTTGCCCTCCACTATTTTAATGCAGGGGGGAATCTCACCAGTAGATACCAAATGCCAGCAGCAGAAGTGCTGGGGATTTCTTCATTTTGTTCTATCCAACCTCCTGAGGCACCGATCTGCTTTGAATGTACAAAATGAATTCCCAGCAAAGTCCCCCTTCTCACCTAGCTGAGAAGCTATATGGCTGACTTCTTGGTTTCACACTTGGAGTAACCAGAAATGTGACCTTTTCTAATCCACCATTTTGAATCCCCTAAGAATATTACCTTCTAAGGACTTGGTAAACAGTGTTTTGTGTTTATGATTTTTGAATTCTTATATCGTAGAAAACACTCGAAATACTGATGATGAAATGATAGAATATCATGGATTAGCCTCAAGATACGTCAGAGAGTATCTTGAACCACTTTCTTCTTGTAGCTGGGAGGGCGGTCATCTTCACAGGAAAATTGTATGTTTTTCTCTACTTTCACTTGTGTTTGAAAAAGGTCCATAATAAAGAGTTAAAGAGGGCTGGGGTTGTGGTTCACTTGTAAAGCACTTGTGGGAGGCACTGGGTTCGATCCTCAGCACCTCATATAAATAAATGAATAAATAAAGGTCAATCAACAACTAAAAAAAATTAAAAAAAAAAAAACAAGTTAAAGAAAGACTTCCCATCATAGGATCCTTGTATGTTTTGATTTCTCTTCCTTTTTCACACTCTTGCTCACCTCCTCTGGATTTCAACCACCCTATGGTATTCTCATTTTCTTGGACTAGGAATCTTTTCTATAGTATTTAATAGAGACATATGGCTTTCTCACTAATCCCCTTCTCTGCTTCTTTGTTCTCTTACATCCACTAATTCATCTGTCTTTTCACCAAGGTCCCTTGACCTCTTTCCTCTGGAGGGTAATGGTCCTTAACAGAACCAGGTTCCTTATCACTAGTGGCACTCAGAGAGGGGTTGCATACTTGTGCCCAAGCACCCTACAAGACCTCTCCATCTCCCTGTGAATGACTTGTGTGTCAGAGCACTCTGCTTGTCCACTGAGGCAAATGTTCACACTGTATAATTACCTATGAAGAACTGAAAGGGACAGCAAGAGCAACTGGCTACCTGGGGAGGGCAGAATGACATATATTAATCATTCAATTCTTTTCCTAAATTGATACTTTACTATTCATATGAAACAGAGAAATTATATTAATTCTAATATAACTTTTCATTATAGTATACTTTTCCTCCTGCCTCTTTTTAAGAAATTGCAACTATTTTCTTCTAAAATAGTTATCTGTCCTAATAACCTCTCTGAGAGGAAGGGAGAAGGAAGTCTCCAGTCTCCAGAAGAGCAAATTCAGGCACAGCAAGTATAAATAAACTGTCTGAGGTCACATGGGAAGCCAGCAGATGGACTGAGAGCAACATTTCTGCCTCTCAGGCCCATCCTGAGGCTCACAGGCTTTCCTGAGGGTGTGGCTGGCGGGATGTGCATTTTTGTCCCTATTGTTCTTTGGTGTTTACTTGCAGGATGTGAAAGCATAGCATGTAATGGAATACCAGATGTTCTACGTGGGAGGAATTTCATCAGTCACATACACTTGAGCGTGTCTTTTTCTAATTGCACCCAGCTCCTTTCATTGAGCACAAAAATGTAAATCTGTTTCCCAAAGTGCTACCAAGTCCCTCAGTCAGAAAGGAGATATTGCTGGTTCTTTGGTGTTTTTCTCTTTTAGCTGAAGGACATACATGGAAGTATAGTGAAAGCATCTAGTGGATTCTTCTTATTTTTCAGGTGGGACCACTGAAGTGGCCTAGAATAGCTGTGGAACGTCTGAAGGCCACAGGCTCCTTGGCCTGGTTTCAAAGACCCCACCTGCTGACAAGGCCTCCCCAACCAACCTCACTGCTCATCTCTCCCCAGCTCTTACCCTTTTCCCTGGGCAGCCAAGCTGGCTGTCTCCATCATCAATATCATGCATCCTGCCCTGGTGACTCTGTTCATTTAGCTTTGTCTCATCTCCAAATCCTGGCAGAGGATGGGTGCTACCTCATATTAGCCCACTGACCTTGCCCTTCTCTTCATAGCTGGAGGGCACAGGCTGTGTACCATATGATTTTAGCACCTAATAGTGTACATGCATGTGTGCATGTACATATATGTGTGTGTGAGTTTACATGCACATGTGTATTTGCATATATGCAAGTGTGCATGTGTGTGCACAAATGTGTGCGTTAGTCAACAGAACTATTGTAGATATGAAGTGAACACTCACTCTGTTGAAACACTCTCTGGCCCATCTGTCTTGCAGCTCTCTTGACTCCTTGGGAACCACGTCATCCTCAGCATCAGAGACCTGGTATACTGTGTGACCTGTACCCAGTTGGTAAGGACCTCCTTTCCCCTCAACACCAGTAGTGTGTTCCACCTGGAAATACATAAGGACAATTCAGATGGTAAGTCTGAACCTGACCACAAAACAAAAGTTAGATTATTGCTTTAAGAGTTCTGTGATTGGCTTATTTCACTTATGATATTCTCCAATTCCATCCATTAAAAAACCAAAGGCCAAATGTTTTCATTGATATGTGGATGCTAATTCACAATAAGAGGGGGGCACTAGAGAAGAATAGAGTTATCTTAGATTAGGTAGAGGAGAGTGAAGGGAGGGGAGGGGAGAGGATATGGGGAAAGGAAGGAGAGTAAAATGAAACAGACATTATTACCTTATGTACATATATGACTGCATGACTAATGTGATTCTATAACATGCACAATCAGAAAAATGAGAAATTATACCCACTCTATGTATGATATGTCAAAGTGCATAAATGGATTCTACTGTCAGGTACAACTAATTAAAACAAATTTAAATTTTTTTAAAAAAGATAGCTCTGTCAGATATATTAATTGTATATATATGTAATTATATATAATAATATATTATTATATATTAATAATATATTAATAATATATTAATATATAATTAATAATAGATTGATATATAATTATATATTAATTGTACATATATGTAATTATATATAATAGTATATATAATTATATATATAATTATATATGGTATATATAATTTATATTAGATATAATATGTATTATATATAAACACATAATTATATATATTATTGCATACATATAATTGTATATATACACATATATGTATATATAATTATATATGTATTTATATAATATACATATATAGTATATACGTTAATTGAATATATATTAATGGCTTGAAATTATGGATACTTACTATATGTTTGCTAATTAAATGAGCAACTTTTCCTTCACGTTACCTTATTTTCCCACAAAATATCAATTGACAATGAAGCTACAGATAAAGTTTCTTTTGTTTTGAAAATAATGAAAAACAATACACAGAATGATTAAGTGACCTAATGATGATCTCTGGCGTAGCTAAGATCTGAAGATAAGTATTGTATCAACTTTGACT
Organism: Geosciurus inauris; assembly: GCA_004024805.1. NCBI lineage: Eukaryota > Metazoa > Chordata > Mammalia > Rodentia > Sciuridae > Geosciurus > Geosciurus inauris. Next base: position 7,859 of record PVHX01026085.1, read on the forward strand.
TTTAGATTTGAATCATATAGAATGGATAAATATTATTAGCTTTAGAACAGTCTTTCAATATAAATAAATCCAAGTTTACATACTTGTACATATATGTCATACAATACCCTATGAATGGTTTAAAAAGGAAAGTTAAAATGGCTGTAAGTCTAATAGGTAGTATTATAAGAAGTGGTGGGGATATTAGCTAGTTATATTCCAGCTGAAATTATTTTAAAGTAATACCCTGGCTAGGCATGGTGGTATACACATGTAATCCCAGAGACTTGAGAGCCTGAGGCAGGAGGATCACAAATTCAAAGCCAAATTCAGCAAGTGATCAATGCACTAAGCACTTTAGTGAGACCCTATATCAAAAGAAAAAATGAAAAGGGCTGGGGATGCGGCTCAGTGGTTAAGTACCTTGGGGTTTAATCTTTGGTATCAATTAATCAATCAATCAAATGCTACATTGACCAAAGAAAATACATACATCTACTGGCCAGATTTGGTCTTTGGGTTACTGATTTATTACCTTTGCTTTATAAGAATACTAATAACTAGTGTCTTTTGTTTGCTCACAGGTAACATGACAACTTAGGATGACACTTCAGTATTGAAGGGCAGTATTGTACAGTGGAGTAAGTACAGTACTGTATTTTATACTAGTTAATGCAGACTGCCTGAGTTTGAATTCTGGCTCCAACTCAATAGCTGTATCTTTGGGAAAATTACACAACTTCTCTGTGTCTCAGTTTCTTCATTTATAAAGCAGGTATACTACTTAATATTTGATTTACTTCATGGGACTGTCATGAAGAAAAAACGCTTAGAAAAGTAACTGGCCAAAAATAAGAACTATATAAATTACCAATCTCACAATTATTATTTAAAACACCCATGCACAAAGACAAGTAGTTTCTATATTTGTTAAGTGAAACATTTGAAAGTTTTTAGGCTTTGGTTAAATTATAATACATCTTTTTCTCCTTTGAAGCTTTGTTTGTCTAATAAACTAAGAAAGAGCACTTAGTATGAACTACTTCCTTTATGAAAGTGCAGGTAAGTCATTTCCTTTTGGGAAATACCATGACAACAGCCTATTAATTACAGCAGAAGGAGTCACATGGCCCCTAGGGAAAGTCACCCTGGGGTGCAGAGGACATGAGTGGAGAGTTTTTCATGATTTCTACTTTCCAGAGCTTTCAATTTGTACTTTTAAAGTGAAAACACTTGCTGGAGGTTCTAAGACTGCAAAGCATGATCTTAAAGCTAAGCTTGGACATCCCAAACCAGTTCATAAGATAAGGGGCAAAGTGGGCAAGGGAGGGGGTCTTTGAGGATTTGCTGGGCCAGAGCTAAGTTCAATGTAGAGAATTTTGAGGGAGAAAAATGACAAAGATAAAAAGACAAGTTGAAGCCAAGACTCTTGATCAACTGAAAAATAAAAGTTCAGGGGAAACACAGATATCATCTGGACAGATGCAAGTTGAATAGTAAACAAGAACTTTCACTTGGGAGCAGTCCCCTGCTGAGGAGCCTACATCTGGCCAGCTAGTTCCACAATGCATTCCATATGGATTAAATCTTGTTGGCTTGACACTACCTTCCAGATCAAAGGGCATTTCTTAAAATAGCCTTTTTTAAAGTGCTGCTTGATGAATAGATAGCTCATTGTCTCAGCACAGAAACCCATTTCCTACCCAGGCTGTCAAGGCCAAGAGGTGCAGACCGTCCTCAAGGAAGGTGAAGCTTGGAGTCTCTGGCAGCTCTCCTCAGGGTTCAGATAAGCTGAGGCAGTGTGCAGTCTGGCCCCATTCTTGTGACCCAGCAGATGTGTTGGCTCCAGCTGCCCAAGGAAAAAGGAAGACAGCAGTCATGGAACAATGGTCCAGTTGGGCAGCCGAGAGGAAGGAATAAACTAGTTTGCTTACACACGGCATCCATGCAAACGGCAACCAACCCTCCTCTCTCAAAATCTTGGATCCTCATCACACTCACTTCTGAGATGTGGAAGACAAGGACTATTTCTTTTTGAAATCAGCTGATTAGGAAAGAATATACTGGGGCTGGGGGTATAGCTCAGTTGGTAGAATGCTTGCTTAGCATGCGCAAAGCCCTGGGTTCAATCCAGCACCACCAAAAAAAAAAAAAAAAAAAAAAAAAAAAAAAAAAAAAAAAAAAAAAAAAAAAAAAAAAAAAGAAAGAAAAAGAAAGAAAGAAAAAAAGAAAGACTATATTGTAGATTTCTGGCAGAAACTCAAGTGCACATAGTTTAAAAGAAGGGATTATCTTTTGAATGAGTAAATATTAAGAAACATCTTCAGGCCAGGCACTGAACTCAGTGCTTTACTAGCACGATCTTATTCAGTCTTTACCATGACCTGGTGAGGCAGTTAGTATTCCCTCTTCACTAATAAAACAACTCCAAGGAGGTGAGAATTGTGTTAGGTCTTAGTGTGGCAGAGTCTTTGGGACTCAAAATGCCAGTTTCTTTCTATGTCTTGATGTCACACTGGAGCCAAGGGTAAGAACACATTGACTGACTAATGGGGAAGGCTGAGAAGCACAGCTGGCCCTTGAGCCTTCTAGGGTTGGGGGTGATGCTGGCCTGATGAGAAGCCTGACCCCAAGAATGCCATGTCCATGCTACCAACCTGTTCCACCAGCCCAAGTATTGCCATCCACATGGGGCATATTGTCTGGAACCTCCTTCCCTTGTTTGGGGGAGCTCACATCTTCATTACTGTCTATATTGATTGTTATTGAAAAATTAAGAAACATTTTCACTATCCTGTGACCAACACCAGGAACTGCATGACAGAAAGAATTATTTTCCTGCAAATCCTTAAGGTATCTCATAATCGTAGGCCAGAGACATGACAGATGCTATTTGTGTCTGGCAAAAATTTAATTAGATTTAATTTCCATCCCTTTGGGAAGGAGATGAAGCAAATTTTTGAGAAATTCTTTTTATAAAAGAAAAGGAGTTGAGCTGGGTTTCAGTTTCAAAATTCTCCTGGTGCAGAATGTCCTGTGAACATTTTAAAAAGAATTAGGTAGGGAAAATGAGGAGCTAGCTGTGGGGAGCTAGGTCTATGCTATGCCCTAATGACTAGCCATTGTGTGTAAATGGGAAAGGCACAAAGGAAGGAGGAACTATGTGATTGGATTACTGTTGGTTCCGCGAATGTGCAGCGTGTGGACAGAATTCAGGGGGCTTTCGTGCCTTGCCACGTGGACAGCTGTTGCCTACGTGCATTGTCTCTGATTGGCCGAACGGCCCTATAAGTTGAATGCTTGTTCTGCAAATAAACGGGTGCCTGCTCTGACTGTACCCCCTAGCAGTGTCTGATTGTCCTGCGGTGGAAAGGCTTTGGAGGGCAGGGCTGGGAACGGACGGGAGTTGGCTCCACCTCTTCCCAACTTCCACTGCGAGGTGAATGCGAGGGTGCCCCTTCGACCTGCTGGCTGGGGCCGGACTGCGACCCCCACAAATACCACCTCACTGATGAAGCTCAGCCAATAAACATACATTTTTTCATTTCTTTTTTATAGAAATGCCATCACTTTGAGAAATGTGGTTTTATATAAAATATAGAGAAAACAAAAACATAAAATGCATATGTATGTGGCTCAGTGATAGATTTATGTTCTACATACTCACATATACTAAAGGTTGCTTATTTATTTTTTGGACCCACTACAATTTTGTTATGGTATTTTGTAGCTTTTCTAATTTGCCTTTCCTTTAACACTGAATTTATGATTTATGCAAATCAAACAGAGTAAGTCCCAAAGCTCTCTCCTGTGAGAGCTTGCCCCTATTTCCAAAGTTCTTTCATTTCTTAAAAAAAAAAAAAAACCAGAATGAGGACTAGTGATCAGAGCAGTTCTTGCAATAAAACTGTCAGTGCCCTGCCATTCTACCCAGCACTGGCATCCTATGGTTGATTCACTGGTTCCAAATCTGATAAATAAGGTAATCAGGTGGGGTTTTAATTTAAACCAGGTGCAATTAAATAATGACATTAGTTTGTTTATATGGGGTTTGGCTGTTCTACAAGCCAGTTATAAAGGAGAAGTTCCAAAAATGGTCTCAGCAGTGACAGTTTTATTGCAAGAACTATTCTGAACACCATTCCTCACTTTGTTGTATGGTGTGTGTGCATGTGTAGATTCTGGTATTTGTTTAACAATAAAGGAATTTTGGAAGAGGTATGAAAAGCAAATTCCAATGTGTCTTGTACTTTCATCAAACATTTTTTACATCCTTTAGACATTTCACACACTCCAGTCAGTTTCCCCTGAGAGAATAGCCTTCAAAGTCCTGAAATCAATGGCCAACAGCAAAATAAAAAGCACTACCAATATCTTCCACAGTTACCTCCAAAATACGCTTTTCAAGTTGTAAAGATACCTTTAGGAGCCATTAGGAAGGCAGAAAACAGGGTATAAATGCTGGGGAAAAGGAACTAGAGTGTTCTTTGTCACCCATGTGTCTTGCCATGTCATCTGCTGGGAAATGGCACTGCTTGCATTGTCAACAAGGCAGCCCCAACCAGCCCCAAGTGGGGGCCTAAACATCTTGGAAGACTGACTAATTCTTAACAAAACAATCATCAGCCAAACTCTGATTTATTAACATTCCAGGAATATTTAATTAAAAGCAAGGCATCTGGGGAGCTGATCCAATTTGGAGTCATCTCATGAATGCTGTTGTACTCAAGGTATATATTTCTCTAAGTAGATGGGAGGTGTATATCTACCAGTTCCTTTTCAAAGCCATTTTAGAGTATCTCTTACATGAATTGATAATGATTCATAGTAGAAGCAAGGCAGGAAGGCTTGGAGAGTTCAATTAAGGACAGAAACTGCAAGAGATACCAAGGAATGACTGTCATTTGAAGAAGTTTATTTGGTGGGGACAGATGTGTGCTATGGAGCCAGTGACCATTCAGAAAGCTAATAATTGCTGTGTTCTGTCATAGATGTGTTGAAAAGAATTTGTAATGAATTTCTCTTAAGAGATAGTTTCATCTAGGAAAAAACCCAAGTAAGTCATTATAATGACAGAAATAGAAACTAAAATGAATTCATTTAATGGGATCAAAATTTTCTCCAAACCAGAAAGTATCATGGCCCTTATGACTTCATATATATATATATATATATATATATATATATATATATATATATTTGTTGATGGATCTTTATTGTATTCATTTAATATTTATATCTGGTGCTGAGGATCAAACCCAGTGCCTCACGCGTGCTAGGCAAGCGCACTACCACTGAGCTATAGCCCCAGCCCCCCTTATGACTTTTGACAGAACCTGATACATAAACTAAACCTTTGATATTTTTCCCACACTCTATTTGCTTTTAGGTAAGTGTGCTGTGATCCTAAGAATAATTATCCTCTTACTTATGAATTAAAATGAAAAAAAAAAAACCCAGATCTTATAAACTAAAAGTAATAAAAATGTTCCAGAATAAAGCAACCCAAAGCCAGCACAGGAAAGGAACGTGACTTCTACAGCCCTATAAGTTTGAGCAAGGCCCTTATATTTAGGTTCCTTCTTGAGCTCATGATTTTTAAAAAATACCATCAGTAAAATGATATAATCCTGGGAGAATGCAGTCATTGATTTCTTTGAACAAAAATACTCCTGTGCCTGTTTGAGGTTTATCTTTTACTCACTAGGATACAGAGATGCATGAAACAGGATCTTTGCTTCTATTAAGATATTGTATAAAGGGAAACATAGTCATAACATGCAGTGATAAAGGCCATCAAAAGGTACTGACCACATCTGCCTGAATCATATTAGTATCTGAGGTTATTCAGAAAATTCTCTCATAGTTACAGATAGGATGAAAGTTGCATTAACATGTACGTAGGAATGATAATCTTTCATATGATGTCAGCTGGCTTAAAAAAAAAAAAGCTAATCACCAGTTTTTAAAAGACTCTGTACCTTAACAGTGATAATGCATGACAAAAATATCTTTGTCTTGTAGATAACTTTCCCAGTTTTCATCTCTGGCAAAGCCATCAAATGTACAATTTGTCTTCAGTTCTTGCCTGGCCTGATGGTAATATTTGCTTTCAAATATTGAATGAAAGCAAATATTAATCCCTTTCTTTAATCCCTCACCATCTCTACAAAACAGGGAAGACTCTGACTTTTGATTACTAATATCTACAAATCACATTGTAGCTGATGTTCACTGATACTAAGTAAAACTGACCCCAGAAGGCATTCATATTTTAAGTGCCTATATTAATGAGATTTGAAGTCTTTTTTCCTTTGTTAGAAAGTCTAGGAATTAGAAAGCAGGCAGAGATGTTAGAATGGGGCCTGAGGTATGTGAGGCCTTCTTCCTGGCCCTGAAAACAAATGCCTATTAGGGTGACTTGTGACATTACAAGTAAGCAACAGTGGCTGGTCCCTGGTGTGTCCTGTACAAGCCCTGTCTTCTAGTGTAGATAGGTTTCTTTCCTTTCTCACAGACTTCCTCAAGTCAGCCAGCAACCTTTCCCTTCACTCTAGGCTGGAGCCCTTTGCCCTCAGTCCCAAACCTAACCTACTGGTCTTACCTTCCTATTTATTTCTGCCTACAAACTCCCAAAGACTTATGTATATGCTGATTTCTGGAACAAATAATGTGCTGTTTGGTAAATCTTTTAAAATATTTGACATTATAACTCAAAACATCCCCTGCCCACCATTTCAAAGTTCTGGAATGTTATCTGTGTCCTATGTTATCTGAGTTTACAGAGTCTTGGACAGAGTATTTCTCACTGAAATGATGTTTCACTAGAAGCCAATATTATGTAACAAAAACACTCAGTCCAAATTAAAATGACAGGGGTGGCCTAAAAGGAGGGCAAAATGCCAATTTACTAATATTTGACGATGTTTTTTATTTTCTGATAGTAGTAGCTAGCACAGTGGCTGCTACTTTCAGCCTCGTACATAATTGGTCCTTAATAAATATGTGGTTAATGTGCCCATGGGAGGCTGCTCAGCAACATAATATTAACAGTTTAACTTGAATACAACTTCTCCACAATAAGTATCATCTGGGTTCCTGGTGAGATTCTTTCCTGCCCTGTCTGCTAGCCCATAATTGGCACCCAGCAGACCATTGGTCAGCAGACAGCCATCTTCTAAAGGAATCAGTATACATGTATCCTTGTTGGTGCTCACTAGTTCTTAAATTCCATCCTTACCATTGCCTCAAGTCAGTCAGTTTCTGGCCAGAACCCTCACTGGGTCCTGGATGAACTCCCTATCATGGCCTGTGAGTCTACAGAGATGGCCTCTCTCCTTGCTCCCTAGCCCAAACACAGCAGTTTGAATGGTTGTCCAAAATATTATAGGGTTGCAAAACCCATTGAAAGCCACTTCTCACTTGATTAAAGGTGCCTTACTTATTTATTCTCTTTTTTCCTTTTAAATTCAATAGGAACAAAAGATAAAGAGTTTGGGGAAATATGGAATGATGGAATTAAGAGGCTGTTTTATGAGTTAAGATACTATAGTTACAAATCTTTATGGGATGTTGTTATCATGTGTAGGTGAGTGTCAAAAACAAATGTTCACAACCTACAGATACCATGGACACCAACAGTTTACTGGCACAGAAATGTTCCCCTCTTGCAACCTCACAGGGGTACATTCAGTGTTCCAAACATTAACAGAAAAACAACTGCTAATTAAATTCCAAGAGAGCATGGGTGAGACAAACTGTCAGGTTTTTATATGTTTTAACTTTTCTATTTTGCCTCTTATTTTTAAACTTTTAAAGGATAACATTCTAATGCACCAATAAGAAAATACAGGAATTGAATATTTAAGATTGTGGAAGGGAGCCAGGGAGCTATTCCTGATACCCTCATAATAGAAAGGAGGCAGTGAAGGAAAAGCAGAATTGAGTTGGGTGATAAAATAAATACTCTGACTCAATATTACAAAGTCTGAGATCTACAGAGACTTGAAAATAGGTTACCAGAGTAGAAAATAAGTGCAGAGTTCCCAACCCTGAACCCAGACCAGGGTGAGGAGAGTGGGGAGAGGCAACAAAGAGAGAAAGATTGAGAGGGAACAGAAACACTCGAAAGCTCACTCATTTAAAAACATATGTAAAGGCAAACAAAATTAAAGTATGACATGATCAGCAGTGTCCTTGAAGCAGATCAAATGGTTTAAAACCAAAATGTGAATAGAAAGCTGTGTTGGGGTACATAGCCAATTTGTGCAGCCCTTGGCTGACCAGTCACCCCCTTAAATCTACATGGCATCTACCCACCTCTAGACAGCAACAAAAAGGGGTCCTTGCAGTGGGATCTTTTAAGAATCTGGCTAGAAAGAACTTAGAAAGATTGCTACTAGCTAGAAATAGCAGAAACCCCTTCCCTCTCAACATGAACAAGGGAAGTGGAGTGGAGCAGACCTTTATGGGGAAGTATGCCTAGCCCAGTGTTCTGCTCTGCCTTCTTGTGACTCAGATAGAAGTGGAAAGCTCTGCATAGCTTCTGAGAAGAAAGCACATCCATCAGGACCACACCAGCACCAATCACTACCACTGGGGGAAGGCACCATGGGAAATTGCTTGAGTCCTAAGATGCATAAGAGGATCTATCTCCTTGATCACCAGGCCCAGACAGTAGGGAAACTGCCTGAATATCCAGTGATATAGAGGTCTGATTCATGGATGGTGGCAGCAGTCAGTAGAAGGCCACTAGGAGAAGCTGCCTAAGTACCCCAGGAAGCTTAAGGGGAAGGCACTGGGATCACTATCATAGCCACAGGGAGGCCAGTCAAGGTGGAAAGTTGCCTTATTGAAGGTAGCTGGAAGCAACTGCTCCAAGCTTACCTGTGGTCACAATTGGTGAGTGAAAGGATATTATTTGGGCACTGGATGGACCCTGAACCAGTTGTAATCAACAGAGGGAATCAGTACCCACTGTTCACAACCTGTGGCAGTAGAAACTAGAAGCCAGGCAAACAACCCTAGTCCCTTCACTACAGAACTCTAGAGGGCAGACTAGGTTAAGGGAATGCTTGTGCACCTTAGAACACCCATGGAAAATCCACAACCAAAGGATCTGTGCTTATGGACAGACACCATGTAAAGGATCCATCGAGGGGAGCAGGTACTACTCAGGGACCCACAGCAATCACAGGGACACTCCAGAGCCCTGCATTCTGAACTCTAGCACACAACAGAAACAACCAAGACACAACACTGTACCTCTGAGTAGTCAGCTGGTAAACCAGAACCACCTGATAGGAGGTCCATAGCAATTAGGGAAGTGGCTCCTGTGGCCCTACATCCACAACCAAAGAATAATGGACGTATACTAAATGTACAAACCCTAATGAAATCCAAACCAAGATTCGACAAGAATTTTTACGCTATGGCATGGCTTACTATAAATAACTATTATGTATATCACTCTTCAACTTGATTGATATTTGGTACCCTAATAGCCAACTTTGTACCTTTGACCTATTTGAATGTATTCCTTCTAATGGTTTAAAGCATTACTTTGAATCATTCTTTGTTTCCCTAGCACTAGTTTATATTTTCTGCACATACCTCTTATATTCCCTCTCCCACTGTGTAGTACTACCTCAAATACCTCCACCCATCTCTTACTCCTTTCTACCTTAGTGTGTTTTATTATTTTCTATCTTTTCTCTTTTTCTTTTTAAAAATTTATTTAATTTTTTTAAAACAAAAGAATGCATTTCAAGTCATAGTACACATATGGAGCACAATTTTCCATTTCTCTGGTTGTAAACAAGTGATGTTCATCTTACTCCACCATCTTTGCTATCCTTATGCTCTCTCCCTTCCTCTACCTCCTCTTTGTCCTATCCAGAGTTTCTCTGTTTCACTTATGCTCCCCATCCCAACCCCCATTATGTATCAGCATCCACTAATCAGAGAAAACATTTGGTCTTTGGTTTTTGGGGATTGGCTTACTTCACTTGGCATGATACTCTCCAACTCTCCATCCATTTACCTGCAAATGCCATGATTTTAATACTGAGTAATATTCCATTGTGTATATGTACCACAGTTTCTTTATCCATTAATCTATTGAAGGGCATCTAGGTTAGTTCCACAGTTCAGTTATTGTGAATTGAGCTGCTATAAACATTGATGTGGCTGTGTCTAAGTAATGGTTTTCTTAGATATGACACCAAAAGTACAAGTAACAAAAGAAAAACTAGGTAAATTGGGCATCAGCAAAATTAAAAACATTTATGCTTCAATGGGTCTCTCACCTCTCTTGTCAGATTGATTCCCAAGTATTTTATTTTTTTGAGGCTACTGTGAGTGAAAGATTCATCACTGATGTATAGAAATGCTTTTGATTTATGGGTGTTGATTTTATATCCTGCTACTTTGCTGAAATCATTTATTAATTCTAGAAGTTTTCTGGTAGAATTTTTGGATCCTCTAAGTATAGTATCATGTCATCAGCAAATAATGATAGTTTGAGTTCTTCTTTTCCTATTCGTATCCCTTTAATTTCTTCCATCTGTTTAATTTCTCTCGCCAGAGTTTCAAGGACTATGTTGAATAGAAGTGGTGAAATAGGGCATCCCTGTCTTGTTCCCATTTTTAGAGGGAATGCTTCCAATTTTTGTCCATTTAGGATGATGTTGGCCCTGGGTTTAGCCTATATAGCTTTTACAAAGTTGAGGTATGTTCCTACTATGCCTAATTTTTTCTGGTGTTTTAAACATGAAAAGGTGCTGTATTTTTCAAATGCTTTCTCTGCATCAATTGATAAAATCAAATGATTCTTATCTTTAAGTCTATTGATGTGATGGATTATGTTTATTGATTTCCATATTTTGAACCAACCTTGCGTCACTGGAATGAGTCCCACTTGATCATAGTGCACTATTTTTTAAATATGTTTTTGTATGCAATTTGCCAAAATTTTATTGAGAATTTTTGCATCTATATTCATCAGGGATATTGGTCTGAAATTTTCCTTCTTTGATGTATCTCTGCCTGGTTTGGGTATCAGGGTGATACTAGGCTCAGAGAATGAGTTTGGAAGAGTTCCTTCCTTCTCTATTTCATGGAATAATTTGAGCAGTACTGGAGGTAGTTCTTATTTGTAGGTATTGTAGAATTCAGCTGAGAATTCATCTGGTCCTGGGCTTTTCTTGGTTGTTAGGCTTTTGATGGTGTCTTCTATTTCCTTCCTTGTAACTGAAATGTTTACGTTGTGAATGTCCTCCTGGTTCAGTTTGGGTAAGTCATACACCTCTAGAAATTTGTTGGTGTCTTCAGGGTTTTCTATTTTACTGGAGTATAAATTTTCAAAATAGTTTCTAATTATCCTCTGTATTTCAGTAGAGTCTGTTGTGATATTTCCTTTTTCATCATGAATTTTAGTAATTTGGGGTTTTCTCTCCTTATTTTTATTAAGGTGACTAAGGGTCTGTCAATTTTATTTACTTTTTTCAAAGAACCAGCTTTTTGTTTTGTCAATCTTTTGAATTGTTTCCTTTGTTTTGAATTCATGAATTTCAGCCGTGATTTAAATTATTTCCTATCTTCTACTTTTTTGGGTATTGGTTTGTTCCTCTTTTTCTAGGGCTTTCAGATGTAGAGTCAAGTCATTTATTTGTTGACTTTTCCTTCTTTTAATGAATGAACTTAATGCAATGAACTTTCCTCTTAGCAGCGCCTTCATAGTGTCCGAGAGCTTTTGATATGTTGTATAGGAGTTCTCATTTACCTCTAAGAATTTTTTTTTAATTTCCTCCCTGATATCTTCTGTTATCCATGCATCATTCAATAGCATATTATTGAGTCTCTAGGTTTTGGAGTAGCTTCTATTTTTTAATCTGTCATTAATTTCATTCCATTATGGTCAGATAGAATGTAGAGCATATCTCTATTTTTATGTATTTGCTAAGACTTGCTTTGTAATTTAACATATGATCTATTTTGGAGAAGGATCCATGTGCTGCTGAGAAAAAAGTGTATTTGCAAGTTGAAGGATGGAATATTCTATATATGTCTGTTAAGTCTATATATGTCTAATATTCTATATATGTCTGTTAATATATATATTCTATATATGTCTGTTAACATATGTCTGTTATGCATATTTTTGGGTCTTTTTAAAAAAATCCAATCTGCCAGTCTTTGTCTTTTAATTGATGAGTTTAGGCCACTGATATTCAGGATTATTATTGAGACATGGTTTGTATTCCCATACATTTTGGTGTATTTTTAGTTTTTAACTTGACTAGGTTTCTCCTTTGATTGCCTGTCCTTTAGTGTAGTTCCTCCATTTGCAGCTTTTCATTGTTGTTTTTCATATCCTTCTCATGGAATATTTTGCCAAGAATGTTGTTTAGTTCAGGCTTTCTTGCTGTAAATTCTTTTAATTTTTATTTATCTTGGAAGATTTTTATTTCATCATCAAATCTAAAACTTAATTTTTCTGAATATAAGATTCTTGGTTGGCATCCATTTGCTCTCAGAACTTGGAATATGTTGTTACAAGCTCTTTTAGCTTTAAGTGTCTGGGTTGAGAAGTTTGCAGAGATCCTAATTGGTTTCCCCATATACATATAATCTGATTCCTTTCTCTTATGGCTTTTAAGACTCTCTCCTTATTCTGTATATGAGGCATTTTCATTATGATGTTCCTTGGTATGATCTGTTGTGATTTTGTACATTTGTTATCCTGGAAGCCTCCTGTATTTGATTATCCAATTTGTTTTTCATGTTTGGAAAATTTTTGATATTGTTTCATTGAATAGATTGTTCATTCCTTTGGCTTGAAATTCTATGCCTTCCTCTACCCCAATAATTCTTAAATTTGATCTTTTCATGTTATACCATAATTCTTGGATGTTCTGCTCATGGTTTCTTACCATCTTTACTATGTGGTCAACTCTATTTTCAAGATTAAATATTTTGTCTTCATTGTCTGAGGTTCTGTCTTTCAAGTGATCTAATCCATTGGTGATGCTTTCTATTGAGCTTTTAATTTGGTTTACTGTTTCTTTCATTTCAAGGATTTCTGTTTGCTTTTTTTCAGAATCTCTATCTCCTTATTGAAGTAATCTTTTCTTCTTGTATTTGCCTATGTAGCTCTTTATCAAACTGATTTTTTGGTGCCTATGTTTGCTCTCTTATACCATCCTTTAATTCACAGAACATTTTAATTATGTACATCCTGAACTCCTTCTCTGACGTTTCTTCTGCTGTGTTGACCATGGATTCTAATAATGTCATATCTTGGTTTTGGAGGCACTTTCTTCCCTTGTTTTTCCATGTTTGTGTATCTTCTCTTCTAGCACTGTGGATTCGAGGTGTTACCTACAGTCTTTATCCTATAGGCTTATAGATTCCCAGCAGGATTCCAATACCTCTCCTTTAAGGGGGAGACCAATATCAACGATCCCAATACAAACAATATATAGTTTTAAACCAAGTAGCTCCTAATAGGACATTTATGACTTTGTCACAATATACAGAACTTATGAGTTCACTTAGTATCTACTATATAAACAATAGGTTTGCAAAAGCATCTACAGTTTCTGCTGGTGAGCTACAGAGAACT
>PVHX01026086.1:0-21333 GCA_004024805.1 Geosciurus inauris
TTATCATGTCCATATACAACTAAAAATTAAAGAAAATAAAATACATAGAAACTTAACTCACGTTTAGCTATTTATCATTATTGTTTTACTAAGAAATCTACTCCATGCAACTCATCTGGAGAATCATTTTAGTTTAGTTATTTTGTTTTTCAATTTAAGAGTACTAAAAGGTAGTCAGTTACAGATGAAGTTACTATATATCACTTTCTCTCAGCTCCATATTTGTGTATGGTTATCTTAAAAAGTTTGTTGGAATTCTCCAATCACTCTGCCTTAACTCACTCTTTAAATGAGATTAAGAAATGCTGAGTTTTAGGATTATGGAATAGGTGTGGGTTAGAATTTCAATGAAATTGTTCCATGAGTCCTATTTATAATCTAGGAATATTTATATATAGTTATGTGTTTAAATTATTGTATTTCTTAGGTCATTGTTTTTACATGGCAGCTTTTGCCCTAATATCAAGTTGATATTCTGGTTGAATATGCTGTGTAGAACTGGGTGTGAGGGGCCCTCCTCATCACCTATCTGTGTCCTACAGGGAGAACTTTTACCACAAAGAGGTTCAGCAGGCATTTCTCCAGTGGAGATCTGTTCAAACTTTTTTTCTTTTAATTAGTTTATTTAGTTGCATTTCAAGTCATAGTACATATATAGAGCTCAGTTTTTCCAATTCTCTGTTTGCAAACCAGATAAAGTCACACCATTTGTGTCTTCATACATGCACTCAATCAACCATCTTTACTGTACCCATTTCCCTTTCCCTCCCCCCTTCCTCCCTGCTGCATCCAGAGTTCCTCCATTTCTCCTATTTTCCCCATTCCCACCCCCGTTATGTATCAGCATCCACTAATCAGAGAGAACATTTGGCATTTGGTTTTTTGGGATTGGCTTACTTCACTTAGCATAATGCTTTCCAATTCCATCCATTTGCCTGCAAATGCCATTATTTTATTCTCTTTTATTGCTGAATAATATTTCATTGTGTATATGTTCCACAGTTTCTTTATCCATTCATCTATTGTAGGGCATCTGGGTTGCTTCCACAGTTTTGCAGTTGTGAATTGTGCTGCTATAAACATTGAAGTGGTTGCTTTATTGTAGTGTGCTGTTTTTAAGTCTTTAGGGTATAGGCCAAGGAGTGGGATAGCTGGGTGAAATGGTGGTTCCATTCCAAGTTTTTAAGCAGTCTCCATACTGCTTTCCAGATTGGTTGCACCAGTGTGCAATCCCACCAGCAATGTTTAAGTGTACCTTTTTCACCACATCCTCGCCAACACTTATTGTTGCTGGTATTTTGGATAGCTGCCATTCTGACTGGGGTGAGTTGAAATCTGAGGGTAGTTTTGATTTGCATTTCTCTAATGGCTGGAGATGTTGAACATTTCTTCATATATATGTTTATTGATTATATATCTTCTTCTGAGAGGTTTTTATTCAGCTCCTTAGCCCATTTATTGATTGGGTTTGTTTTTTTTGTGTTAAGTTTTTTGAGTTCTTTATATATCCTGGAGATCAGTGCTCTATTTGATGTGCGTGTGGCAAAAATTTGCTCCCAGAATATAGGCTCTCTGTTCACCTCATTGATAGTTTCTCTTGCTGAGAAGAAGCTTTTTAGTTTAAGTCCATCCCATTTATTGATTCTTGCTTTTATTTCTTCTGCTCTAGGTGTCTTGTTAAGGAATTCGGGGCCTAATCCAACGTGATGAAGATTTGGACCTACTTTCTCCTCAATTAGACGCAGGGTCTCTGGTCTAGTTCCTAGGTCTTTGATCCACTCTGAGTTGAGTTTTGTGCATGGTGAGAGATAGGGGTTTAATTTCATTTTACTGCATATGGATTTCCAGTTTTCTGAGCACCATTTGTTGAAAAGGCTATCTTTTCTCCGATGTATGTTTTTGGCACCATTGTGTAGTAGGAGATAGCTATATTTATGTGCATTACTCTCTGTGTCTTCTATTCTGTACCATTGGTCTACATGTCTATTTTGGTGCCAATACCATGCTGTTTTTGTTACTATTGCTTTGTAGTAAAATTTAAGGTCTGGTATTGTGATGCCTCCTGCTTCACTCTTCTTGTTCAGGATAGCTTTGGCTATTCTGGTTCTCTTATTTTTTCAAATGAATTTCATGATTGCCTTTCTATTTCTATAAGAAAAGACTTTGGGTTTTAATTGGGATTGCATTGAATCTATATAGCACTTTGGGACGTATGGCCACTTTAATAATATTGATTCTGCCTATTCAGGAACATGAGAAGTCTTTCCATCTTCTAAGATCTTCTTCAATTTCTTTCTTTAGTGTCTTGTAATTTTCATTGTAAAGTTCTTTCACCACTCTTGTTAGATTGATTACCAAGTATTTTCTTTTTTTGGAGGCTATTGCAAATGGAGTGGTTTTTCTAATTTCTGTTTCAGAGGACTCATTGCTGATGTATAGAAATTCATTTGATTTATGTACATTGATTTTATATCCTGCAATTTTACTGAATTCTTTTATCAGTTCTTAAAGTTTTCTGGTGGAATTTTTTGGATCCTCTAAGTATAGGATCATGTTGTCTCCAAATAATGATAGTTTGAGTTCTTCTTTCCCTATTCATATCCCTTTAATTTCTTTCATCTGTTTGATTGCTCTGGCTAGAGTTTGAAGGACTGTATTGAATAAGAGTGGTGAGAGAGGGCATCCCTGTCTTGTTCCAGTTTTTAGAGGGAATGCTTCCAATTTTTCTCCATTTAGGATGATGTTGGCCTTGGGTTTAGCGTATATTGCTTTAACAATGTTGAGGTATGTTCCTACTATCCCTAGTTTCTCTAATGTTTTGAACATGAAGGGGTGCTTTATTTTGTCAAATGCTTTCTCTGAGTCAATTGATAGAATCATGTGATTCTTATCTTTAAGTCTATTGATGTGATAGATTACGTGTATTGATTTCCGTATGTTGAACCAACAATGCATCCCTGGAATGCAATGTTGATCATGGTGTACTATTTTCTTAATATGCTTTTGATCATGGTGTACTATTTTCTTAATATGCTTTTGTATGCGATTTACCAAAATTTTATTAAGAATTTTTGCATCTATATTCATTAGAGATATTGCTCTGATTTTCCTTTTTTGATGTGTCTCTGTCTGGTTTTGGTATCAAGGTGATACTGGCCTCATAGAATGAGTTTGGAAGTGTTCCTTCCCTTTCTATTTCATAGAATAATTTGAGGAGTATTGGAGTTAGTTCTTCTTTGTAGATCTTGTAGAACTCGGCTGAGAATCCATCTGGTCCAGGGCTTTTCTTGGTTGGAAGGCCCTTGATGGCCTCTTCTATATCCTTGCTTGTAATTGATCTGTTTAAGTCATGAATGTCCTCCTGGTTCAATTTGGGTAGGTCATATGTCTCTAGGAATTTGTCAGTGTCTTCAGGGTTTTCTAATTGACTGGAATATAAATTTTCAAAATAGTTTCTGATTATCCTCTGTATTTCAGCAGGGTCTGTCGTGACATTTCCTTTTTCATCACAAATTTTGGTAATTTGGGTTTTCTCTCTCTTTCTTTTTGTTAGGGTGGCTAAGTGTTTGTCAATTTTGTTTATTTTTTTGAAGAACCAGCTTTTTTTTTTATCAATTTTTTGAATTGTTTATTGTGTTTCAATTTCAGTGATTTCAACTCTGATTCTAATTATTTCCTGTATTCTACTTCTTTTGGTGTTGCTTTGTTCTTCTTTTTCTAGTGCTTTGAGTTGTAGTGTCAAGTCATTGATTTGTTGACTTTTACATCTTTGAATATATGAGCTTAATGCAATGAACTTTTCTCTTAGCACTGCCTTCATAGTGTCCCAGAGATTTTGGTATGTTGTATCAGAGTTCTCATTTACCTCCAAGAAAGTTTTTATCTCTTCCCTGATGTCTTCTATTACCCATGCATTGTTCAATAGCAAGTTATTGAGTCTCCAGGTGTTGTAGTGACTTCTTTTTTTTAAAACTGTCATTAATTTCTAGTTTCAGTCCACTATGGTCAGATAGAATGCAGGGTAGTATCTCTATTTTTTTGTATTTACTGAGACTTGCTTTGTGCCATAGCATGTGATCTATTTTGGAGAAGGAACCATGCACTGCTGAGAAAAACGTGTATTTGCTTGTTGAAGGATGGAATATTCTATATATATCTGTTAAGTCTAGATCATTGATTGTTCTATTAAGTCTTGTAGATTCTTTGTTTAGTTTTTGTTTGGAAGATCTGTCCAGTGGCAAGAGCGTTGTCTTAAAGTCACCCAATACTATTGTGTTGGGATCTATTTGGTTCTTGAATTTGAGAAGTGTTTGTTTGACGAACATGGCTGCCCTATTGTTTGGGGCATAGATATTTAAGATTGTTATGTCTTGTTGATGTATGATTCCCTTGAGCAGTATGAAATGACCTTCTTTATCCCTTTTCACTAACTTTGGTTTGAAGTCTACTTTATCTGAAATGAGGATGGAAACTCCTGCTTGTTTACACAGTCCTTGTGAGTGATAAATTTTTTTCCATCCTTTCACCTTCAATCTGTGAGTATCTCTTTCTATGAGATGAGTCTCTTGGAGGCAGCATATTGTTGGGTCTTTTTTTTAAATTTAATCTGCCAATCTGTGTCTTTTAATTGCTGTGTTTAGGCCATTGACATTCAATGTTATTATTGAGACATGGTTTGTATTTCCAGACATTTTGATTTATTCTTAGATTTAACTTGATTGGGTTTCTATTTTGATTGGCCTTTAGTGTCTCTCCTCCCTCTGCAGGTTTTCATTGTTGTTTTTTATGTCTTCCTCATGGAATATTTTACCAAGTATGTTCTGTAGTGTTGGCTTTCTTGCTGTGAATTCTTTTAGTTTTTATTTATCTTGGAAGGTTTATATTTCATCATCAAACCTAAAACTTAATTTTCCTGGATATAAGATTCTTGGTTGGCATCTGCTGGCTTTTAGCACTTGATATATGCTTTGCCATGATCTTCTTGCTCTCAGGGTCTGGGTTGAGAAGTCTGTAGTGATCCTAATTGGCTTCCCCTTATATGTAATCTGATTCCTTTCTCTTGTGGCTTTTAAGATTCTCTCCTTGTTCTGAATGTTAGGCATTTTCATTATGATGTGCCTTGGTGTAGGCACATCATAATGAAATTTTGATTTTGAATGTTTGGTGTCCTGTAAGCCTCTTGAATTTGATTATCCAATTCATTCTTCATATTTGGAAAGTTTTCTGATATTATTTCATTGAATAGATTGCTCATTTCTTTGGTTTGGAATTCTATGCCTTCCTCTATCCCAATAATTTGTAAGTTTGGTCTTTTAATGTTGTCCCATAGTTCTTGGATGTTCTGCTCATGGTTTCTTACCATCTTCACTGTGTGGTCAACTCTATTCTCAATGTTAAATATTTTGTCTTCAGTATCTGAGGTTCTGTCTTCCAAGTGGTCTAATCTGTTGGTGATGCTTTCTATTGAGTTTTTAATTTGGTTTAGTGTTTCTTTCATTTCAAGGATTTCTGTTTGGTTCCTTTTCAGAATCCCTATCTCCTTATTGAAATGATCTTTTACTTCCTGTATTTGCCTGTGTATCTCCTTATTGAAGTGATGTTTTACTTCCTGTGTTTGCCTATGTATCTCATTATTGAAATGATCTTTTGTTGACTGGGCTTGCTCTCTTATATCATTATTTAAGTCACCAAACATTTTAATATGTACATCCTGAATTCCTGTTTTGTCATTTCTTCTGCTGTCCTGACCATGGATTCTAATAGTGTAGTATCTTGGTTTGTTTGAGTCACTCTCTTCCCTTGTTTTCTCATGATGTTTGTGTGTCTTTCCTTCTAGCTCTGCTGATCCAAGTTGTTACAGTTTTTGCTCCTATATGGGTATAGATTCCCTGCAGAGTTTCATTATTTCTCCTTTAAAGGGGGGACTGATATCTCAATACAAACAATATATAATTTCAATCCAAGTAGCTCCTAACAGCTCCCAAATACATTTACAGTTTAGTCACAATAAACAACAATTATGTGTTCCTTCACAATCTATTATGTAACCAATAAGTTTGCACAAGGGTCTATAGTATCTGTTGGTGGGCTAGGGAAACTTGAGGGTGGGGTGTAGGATAGAATGTTGGGGTAGTAGGAAGTGAGGATATGGTTATTAGATCTTAGAGAGCATAAAAAAGGAATCTAAGAGGAGTTGGCTATTACTAAAAAGGGTGACAGAGAGTTGGGGAAGACAGTAGAGAGGTAGAAAAGAGTACTGCGAGGAGAGATGATAGCAAAAAAAAAAAAACATATGCAAGTAGGAGTTGCAAGACTATATAATACCACTCTAGTATACAGTTCAGAAATCCCAATCTACCATATCCCACTGCATAACAGATATTTGATGTCACAACTGTTGGGGATTAGAGGGTAGGAAAAGAGTGAGAGAAAAGAGAGAAGGAAAAAGGAAGAAGGGAAAAAACAAGAGAGCAGAGAAATAAAACAAAAGAATTAAACAATAGAACTATTAGGAGAAAAAGATAAAGGATAAAATAAAAAAATAAGAATTAAAAAAAAAGTAAAAAGTCTCAATGTGAATAAACAGGCATGGTTCCTTTCACCTCCAGTAGGTGGCGGTGTCCGTTGCTTGCTGGATTTTCCCCGCTGGTGTCCTGGGTGCTGGTCCCACAGCAGGGTGAAACTGCACTGCTGGTGAAGTCGCTGTTCCACAGTGCGCTGCGTCATGGCTAAAGTTTGCTCCCAGGTGCTGACTTAAGCCCTCTTGTATAGGAAGTTCTGGTGTGTTAGAAGGGGATCTTCAAAGAGCAATGCCCAAGGGTCTGCTCAGGAGGCTGGTCCAAACAAAGTAGCAACTGCTAGCGGTCTGTTCCCGTGCGGCCGGGTGGACGCTGGGGCCAGGCACCCTGTGTAGAAGCAGGACCCGCCTGCCCGGGGCAAATCCCGGGCTGGAGCCCTGGGCTGGGGCCCCCACTGCAACTGTGCTCCGCTGGTCGCCGCCTAAGTCATGCTGCCCATGGCTGCTGCTGCCTCAGTGGCCCTGTGCAAACACACGCGAGTGAAACTCCTGCATGGGATGGTCAGCCGCAGAATGATGCCAGGAAGCTGGCTGGAAAATGGCACCTCCACCACTTCCAGCCTCAGACCCAGAGAGCCTGAGCCTGGGCCGGGGCTCCCACCGCACCTGCACTCCATGGTCGCTGCAGAAGTCATGCTGCCCACGGCTACCGTTGCCTCCCGGTGGTCCTGCACACACATACGCGAGCGAAATTCCTGAGTGGGATGGTGAGCCCCAGAATGGTGCCAGGAAGCTGGCTAGAAAATGGCACCTCCACCACTTCTAGCCTCGATCCCGGGGAGCCTAGCACGGAGGACATCATCTAGGTTGCCATCTTGGAACCTTCTCCCCTGATCAAACTTTTGATCAAATCACCTCACCTATTAGAAAGCTCCTGGTGAAGTCATAGTTGCTTGGAATTGTTTGGGAATTAGTCTTCAGATCACCAATGCATACCTATAGCTTAATTACTCTCTAAAATGATAGCAATCCCATATCATTCAATTTCCTCTCCCCCGTGTTGAGTGTTAGTCAATTTTGTGTTGTTACTCTAATAAAATACCTGAGATATTCAACTGAAAAGGAAGTAGATTTTATTTTGGCTCAGAGATTTAGAAGTTTCAATCACAGTTTGTTGGCCTCATTGCTCTGGGCTGATGATGAGGGAGTACATCATGGTAGGACTGTGGGCAGAGACACTGGCTAGGAATTAAAAGAGAGAGAGTGCAAGAGCGAGAGAGAGGAAGAGAAGGGGCCTAGATATTCCTTCCAAGAGCATACCCCTATGACCTAACTTTCTTCCACTAGGCCTGACCTCCTAAAAATTCTACCACCTCCCATTGGTGCCTTGGGCCAGGGACCAATCCTTCAACACATGTGCCTTTGGAGTTCATTCAAGATCAAAACGATGAATTTCTCTCCCCAGAAAAGGAAGAAGATAAGGAGGAGATAAAAGTTTCCCTACTTGTGTCTTAAAAATCATACACTCACTTTTTTTTCCTTCATTGAATTTTATGTGCATGATTTGTTCTTTAATCACTGTATAATAATGAGCAACTTTTGAACACAAAATATATATTTTCTAATATATAAAGTCTATATTTAAAATAATTGTTAAAGAAGAAATGAACAAGATAAAAATTTTATAATATTGACCATGTAGACTGTACATTGTCTCGAGCATTCTTCAGAAGTACAATTTTTAACTGGAAGATACTGGATTGTGTAAGTAGATCATTGTGTTATCTCTGTGACGCACAAGGTACTCTGTGTAATTCCAGTGAATCATTAACTTATGTTCAACCTTTGGTCCAAAGCTATCCATGCCATAGATGACATTACCCTAAAAAGGTAAAATGATAACAACCGGTGTTGGTGAACTACTTACAAACATGGGTTAATACAAGCTCAATTTGAGAAAATGTGGAAAATTTTGGAAAAGGATAAAAAATAAAATGATTGACTTATACTCCTCATTGTAGTTGGAGCTTTGTGTGCTTTCATCCTAGTTTTTATTCTATTTACATAACTACATGTACATATGTTAGGAAGTTGTAATTCTATTGTATATACTTTTTCTACTTTCACATCCAATCTTTTATATTTTTTCTTTGCCCTCAGTTTCCAACTAAACTCATAGTGAGACTGACTCAGGATAAAATTCTTCTTGGATAAAATCCTTGGTAATGATGCATTAGGCAGGTAAATGTTTTAAGTAATTTAGCAATGCAAGAAAATCACATTGTATCCAGTGTTCATTTTCTAGATAATTGCCAAAGACATTATTCTTTACATCTTGATCATTTTTTCTTTATATTATTATGAAGATCTTGTGAAACCAATGACTACATTAATTTTTAAGGCTTAGTGAATTTTGCCAGATGTCCTTGCTTTTATATATACTGAAGCTATCTGAGAATCTAATAGGAAAACAAAGTATTTTGGGGGAAAAATTTATTTTTACAAAATTTAGAAGAAAGTCTTACATCTTCAGTCCAATTCAAATGATTTTATGAATTAATTACAATTGCTGGTAATACCAATTATTGATATTATATTACTCTTGATCTTATTCCTTTTCCTCATTTTCTTTCTCTCTCTGCCCCCACCTACTGCCACCACCACTTTCTCTTAAAGTGAATGACAAAATGTTTCAAGAATAGAATTAGATTATACGGAATCTACAAATCGTACCTCAGCTCTTGGACCTAGTCAAAAGGTGACAGTCAATTAAATGATTTCCATTCCATACAAATATTGGGTTTGTTCTTCAAACAATATCTCATTTTTATATTGCTTTTATCAAGAATGTAGACAAAAATTATCTTCTGAGGATTAAATAATAATACACATAGAACACTTGTTTTCTACTTGTCTTAAAGTGCGATATTGAATTAAAATATATTATGATCTGTGTTCTTTCATAAAGAATATCCAGGTTTATGTTCACAGAATTACTTCATAATTAAAAATTAAGAGCAATTATTCAGGTGCAGGTGGTAGGTTTTTATTACATGTTCGATGTACATTTTCGAAGAGTTCATTTTGTTTTGAGATTCATGTTCCTCAAGGAAACTTTACAGAGATGTGCTGGAGGCTTGGTGGAAGGCACTTAACAACTCTATTTGATAAAATAAATAATACTCTTATGTTCAAAGACATAAAATCCTGGAATAAGAAGTGAAAAATGCACGAATGAAAAGCAACTAAATATTGCGGGGGAACAGGTATTTAGTCGAACAATTGAAAAACTTCTTCCGTATGAGCTAGCATATTGGTGAAGAGACGCCATACTTTCTACAATATTTTAGCATTTCTATTTGGACATCTAATTGTGAACACATTTCTTTTCTTTTAAACCAATCTATAGGATATCTGTTCCCTAAGACTGTGTTAGAGACTACAGTGTTCATCTATTGGAAAACCATTTCCTATTAAGTGAGGAGTTATATCTAATATGGCTAGTATAAACTAGGCAGTTACTAGTACGAATACTAATAAAAGTAGCAATAATGGCTATGCCTAATGAATTTCCTCATGCTTTCCTTGGAACTTTTAGGGAATTTTAATTTGCTAAATTATCAGAAACTAGACTGACTGTGGCAAAGTTCAAGATATAGCAAGATATAGCAAGATCAATTGATTTTGGAACTATGATAGTTGTTCACATTTAAACCTCTTAATTTTAGACCTTTAGAGAGAAAACCAATGGAGTTCATTCTTTGGTGTTTTATTTTAATGATTTTTACTAATTGTGGATATACTGAAGTGGCATGAAAGATAGTCTCGTCTCAAAGTAACTCTGCTCACATACACTGTGTATAATATACATATAAATTAAACTGTGGATGCACATATATAAATATGTAAGTATTCAAATATGTAAGTATTCATATGCTTAAATTTCAGTATTGCAATATATACATATATATTGGTTTTCTCAAAGTGCAGTTGACACATTTTTAATTACATAATTCCAACATTTTTTCCAAATATTATCTGATATATTCACATGAAAATGTTCTTATTCCCATTAACTTTTGTTTCTTGTTTTCCTTAAAAGAAGACTCACTGCATTATCTGAGAAATGAGGAAAGCCAAAATGTGGCTCATTCAAATATATCAAGATTTGGTATTTTCCTGGGCTCCTATTAACTACATTTTGATTTTGTTGGAGGACTCCAATGCAAACCAGCCAAACCCTTGTCTGAGGTCAATGTATTCCTCTGTTTTGTTCTATTTGATTTGCAATTTCAGTGGGGATGATTTTGCACCATTCATCCAGAGTTTTGAATCCTAGAGGGAGAAACATGCAAAGTAGGTAAAGGGACCTGTCAATTAGAAAGCCATGTGTTTGGACACCATCACAAATGTCTGCATTTCATTATCATTGCAGAATAAAGAGAAATACCTGAGGTACTTTGAGCTTAGTGTCAGTTAAATTAAGGTGTTCGTTACTCAGCACATAAGTATCAGTCATTCAATCAAAGATTATAAAGTGGAAAGTATGTACCACAGGTAAGTTCTGGATATGAAGAGAAACAAAGTAGACAGTTTCTGTCCCCATATATATCCCTTACCTAATACTTGGAAAGATAGCATGTAAATAAGTAATAAAAGAGTGTGGAAAAGTTTATAATAAAGGAGGAACACAATGCTGATATCTCTAGCCCTTAGCACTCCAGAGGTAACATTAGGCATAGCCATTATTGCTACTTTTATTAGTATTCGTACTAGTAACTGCCTAGTTTATACTAGCCATATTAGATATAACTCCTCACTTAATAGGAAATGGTTTTCCAATAGATGAACACTGTAGTCTCTAACACAGTCTTAGGGAACAGATATCCTATAGATTGGTTTAAAAGAAAAGAAATGTGTTCACAATTAGATGTCCAAATAGAAATGCTAAAATATTGTAGAAAGTATGGCGTCTCTTCACCAATATGCTAGCTCATACGGAAGAAGTTTTTCAATTGTTCGACTAAATACCTGTTCCCCCGCAATATTTAGTTGCTTTTCATTCGTGCATTTTTCACTTCTTATTCCAGGATTTTATGTCTTTGAACATAAGAGTATTATTTATTTTATCAAATAGAGTTGTTAAGTGCCTTCCACCAAGCCTCCAGCACATCTCTGTAAAGTTTCCTTGAGGAACATGAATCTCAAAACAAAATGAACTCTTCGAAAATGTACATCGAACATGTAATAAAAACCTACCACCTGCACCTGAATAATTGCTCTTAATTTTTAATTATGAAGTAATTCTGTGAACATAAACCTGGATATTCTTTATGAAAGAACACAGATCATAATATATTTTAATTCAATATCGCACTTTAAGACAAGTAGAAAACAAGTGTTCTATGTGTATTATTATTTAATCCTCAGAAGATAATTTTTGTCTACATTCTTGATAAAAGCAATATAAAAATGAGATATTGTTTGAAGAACAAACCCAATATTTGTATGGAATGGAAATCATTTAATTGACTGTCACCTTTTGACTAGGTCCAAGAGCTGAGGTACGATTTGTAGATTCCGTATAATCTAATTCTATTCTTGAAACATTTTGTCATTCACTTTAAGAGAAAGTGGTGGTGGCAGTAGGTGGGGGCAGAGAGAGAAAGAAAATGAGGAAAAGGAATAAGATCAAGAGTAATATAATATCAATAATTGGTATTACCAGCAATTGTAATTAATTCATAAAATCATTTGAATTGGACTGAAGATGTAAGACTTTCTTCTAAATTTTGTAAAAATAAATTTTTCCCCCAAAATACTTTGTTTTCCTATTAGATTCTCAGATAGCTTCAGTATATATAAAAGCAAGGACATCTGGCAAAATTCACTAAGCCTTAAAAATTAATGTAGTCATTGGTTTCACAAGATCTTCATAATAATATAAAGAAAAAATGATCAAGATGTAAAGAATAATGTCTTTGGCAATTATCTAGAAAATGAACACTGGATACAATGTGATTTTCTTGCATTGCTAAATTACTTAAAACATTTACCTGCCTAATGCATCATTACCAAGGATTTTATCCAAGAAGAATTTTATCCTGAGTCAGTCTCACTATGAGTTTAGTTGGAAACTGAGGGCAAAGAAAAAATATAAAAGATTGGATGTGAAAGTAGAAAAAGTATATACAATAGAATTACAACTTCCTAACATATGTACATGTAGTTATGTAAATAGAATAAAAACTAGGATGAAAGCACACAAAGCTCCAACTACAATGAGGAGTATAAGTCAATCATTTTATTTTTTATCCTTTTCCAAAATTTTCCACATTTTCTCAAATTGAGCTTGTATTAACCCATGTTTGTAAGTAGTTCACCAACACCGGTTGTTATCATTTTACCTTTTTAGGGTAATGTCATCTATGGCATGGATAGCTTTGGACCAAAGGTTGAACATAAGTTAATGATTCACTGGAATTACACAGAGTACCTTGTGCGTCACAGAGATAACACAATGATCTACTTACACAATCCAGTATCTTCCAGTTAAAAATTGTACTTCTGAAGAATGCTCGAGACAATGTACAGTCTACATGGTCAATATTATAAAATTTTTATCTTGTTCATTTCTTCTTTAACAATTATTTTAAATATAGACTTTATATATTAGAAAATATATATTTTGTGTTCAAAAGTTGCTCATTATTATACAGTGATTAAAGAACAAATCATGCACATAAAATTCAATGAAGGAAAAAAAAGTGAGTGTATGATTTTTAAGACACAAGTAGGGAAACTTTTATCTCCTCCTTATCTTCTTCCTTTTCTGGGGAGAGAAATTCATCGTTTTGATCTTGAATGAACTCCAAAGGCACATGTGTTGAAGGATTGGTCCCTGGCCCAAGGCACCAATGGGAGGTGGTAGAATTTTTAGGAGGTCAGGCCTAGTGGAAGAAAGTTAGGTCATAGGGGTATGCTCTTGGAAGGAATATCTAGGCCCCTTCTCTTCCTCTCTCTCGCTCTTGCACTCTCTCACTCTTTTAATTCCTAGCCAGTGTCTCTGCCCACAGTCCTACCATGATGTACTCCCTCATCATCAGCCCAGAGCAATGAGGCCAACAAACTGTGATTGAAACTTCTAAATCTCTGAGCCAAAATAAAATCTACTTCCTTTTCAGTTGAATATCTCAGGTATTTTATTAGAGTAACAACACAAAATTGACTAACACTCAACACGGGGGAGAGGAAATTGAATGATATGGGATTGCTATCATTTTAGAGAGTAATTAAGCTATAGGTATGCATTGGTGATCTGAAGACTAATTCCCAAACAATTCCAAGCAACTATGACTTCACCAGGAGCTTTCTAATAGGTGAGGTGATTTGATCAAAAGTTTGATCAGGGGAGAAGGTTCCAAGATGGCAACCTAGATGATGTCCTCCGTGCTAGGCTCCCCGGGATCGAGGCTAGAAGTGGTGGAGGTGCCATTTTCTAGCCAGCTTCCTGGCACCATTCTGGGGCTCACCATCCCACTCAGGAATTTCGCTCGCGTATGTGTGTGCAGGACCACCGGGAGGCAACGGTAGCCGTGGGCAGCATGACTTCTGCAGCGACCATGGAGTGCAGGTGCGGTGGGAGCCCCGGCCCAGGCTCAGGCTCTCTGGGTCTGAGGCTGGAAGTGGTGGAGGTGCCATTTTCCAGCCAGCTTCCTGGCATCATTCTGCGGCTGACCATCCCATGCAGGAGTTTCACTCGCGTGTGTTTGCACAGGGCCACTGAGGCAGCAGCAGCCATGGGCAGCATGACTTAGGCGGCGACCAGCGGAGCACAGTTGCAGTGGGGGCCCCAGCCCAGGGCTCCAGCCCGGGATTTGCCCCGGGCAGGCGGGTCCTGCTTCTACACAGGGTGCCTGGCCCCAGCGTCCACCCGGCCGCACGGGAACAGACCGCTAGCAGTTGCTACTTTGTTTGGACCAGCCTCCTGAGCAGACCCTTGGGCATTGCTCTTTGAAGATCCCCTTCTAACACACCAGAACTTCCTATACAAGAGGGCTTAAGTCAGCACCTGGGAGCAAACTTTAGCCATGACGCAGCGCACTGTGGAACAGCGACTTCACCAGCAGTGCAGTTTCACCCTGCTGTGGGACCAGCACCCAGGACACCAGCGGGGAAAATCCAGCAAGCAACGGACACCGCCACCTACTGGAGGTGAAAGGAACCATGCCTGTTTATTCACATTGAGACTTTTTACTTTTTTTTTAATTCTTATTTTTTTATTTTATCCTTTATCTTTTTCTCCTAATAGTTCTATTGTTTAATTCTTTTGTTTTATTTCTCTGCTCTCTTGTTTTTTCCCTTCTTCCTTTTTCCTTCTCTCTTTTCTCTCACTCTTTTCCTACCCTCTAATCCCCAACAGTTGTGACATCAAATATCTGTTATGCAGTGGGATATGGTAGATTGGGATTTCTGAACTGTATACTAGAGTGGTATTATATAGTCTTGCAACTCCTACTTGCATATGTTTTTTTTTTTTTGCTATCATCTCTCCTCGCAGTACTCTTTTCTACCTCTCTACTGTCTTCCCCAACTCTCTGTCACCCTTTTTAGTAATAGCCAACTCCTCTTAGATTCCTTTTTTATGCTCTCTAAGATCTAATAACCATATCCTCACTTCCTACTACCCCAACATTCTATCCTACACCCCACCCTCAAGTTTCCCTAGCCCACCAACAGATACTATAGACCCTTGTGCAAACTTATTGGTTACATAATAGATTGTGAAGGAACACATAATTGTTGTTTATTGTGACTAAACTGTAAATGTATTTGGGAGCTGTTAGGAGCTACTTGGATTGAAATTATATATTGTTTGTATTGAGATATCAGTCCCCCCTTTAAAGGAGAAATAATGAAACTCTGCAGGGAATCTATACCCATATAGGAGCAAAAACTGTAACAACTTGGATCAGCAGAGCTAGAAGGAAAGACACACAAACATCATGAGAAAACAAGGGAAGAGAGTGACTCAAACAAACCAAGATACTACACTATTAGAATCCATGGTCAGGACAGCAGAAGAAATGACAAAACAGGAATTCAGGATGTACATATTAAAATGTTTGGTGACTTAAATAATGATATAAGAGAGCAAGCCCAGTCAACAAAAGATCATTTCAATAATGAGATACATAGGCAAACACAGGAAGTAAAACATCACTTCAATAAGGAGATACACAGGCAAATACAGGAAGTAAAAGATCATTTCAATAAGGAGATAGGGATTCTGAAAAGGAACCAAACAGAAATCCTTGAAATGAAAGAAACACTAAACCAAATTAAAAACTCAATAGAAAGCATCACCAACAGATTAGACCACTTGGAAGACAGAACCTCAGATACTGAAGACAAAATATTTAACATTGAGAATAGAGTTGACCACACAGTGAAGATGGTAAGAAACCATGAGCAGAACATCCAAGAACTATGGGACAACATTAAAAGACCAAACTTACAAATTATTGGGATAGAGGAAGGCATAGAATTCCAAACCAAAGAAATGAGCAATCTATTCAATGAAATAATATCAGAAAACTTTCCAAATATGAAGAATGAATTGGATAATCAAATTCAAGAGGCTTACAGGACACCAAACATTCAAAATCAAAATTTCATTATGATGTGCCTACACCAAGGCACATCATAATGAAAATGCCTAACATTCAGAACAAGGAGAGAGTCTTAAAAGCCACAAGAGAAAGGAATCAGATTACATATAAGGGGAAGCCAATTAGGATCACTACAGACTTCTCAACCCAGACCCTGAGAGCAAGAAGATCATGGCAAAGCATATATCAAGTGCTAAAAGCCAGCAGATGCCAACCAAGAATCTTATATCCAGGAAAATTAAGTTTTAGGTTTGATGATGAAATATAAACCTTCCAAGATAAATAAAAACTAAAAGAATTCACAGCAAGAAAGCCAACACTACAGAACATACTTGGTAAAATATTCCATGAGGAAGACATAAAAAACAACAATGAAAACCTGCAGAGGGAGGAGAGACACTAAAGGCCAATCAAAATAGAAACCCAATCAAGTTAAATCTAAGAATAAATCAAAATGTCTGGAAATACAAACCATGTCTCAATAATAACATTGAATGTCAATGGCCTAAACACAGCAATTAAAAGACACAGATTGGCAGATTAAATTTAAAAAAAAGACCCAACAATATGCTGCCTCCAAGAGACTCATCTCATAGAAAGAGATACTCACAGATTGAAGGTGAAAGGATGGAAAAAAATTTATCACTCACAAGGACTGTGTAAACAAGCAGGAGTTTCCATCCTCATTTCAGATAAAGTAGACTTCAAACCAAAGTTAGTGAAAAGGGATAAAGAAGGTCATTTCATACTGCTCAAGGGAATCATACATCAACAAGACATAACAATCTTAAATATCTATGCCCCAAACAATAGGGCAGCCATGTTCGTCAAACAAACACTTCTCAAATTCAAGAACCAAATAGATCCCAACACAATAGTATTGGGTGACTTTAAGACAACGCTCTTGCCACTGGACAGATCTTCCAAACAAAAACTAAACAAAGAATCTACAAGACTTAATAGAACAATCAATGATCTAGACTTAACAGATATATATAGAATATTCCATCCTTCAACAAGCAAATACACGTTTTTCTCAGCAGTGCATGGTTCCTTCTCCAAAATAGATCACATGCTATGGCACAAAGCAAGTCTCAGTAAATACAAAAAAATAGAGATACTACCCTGCATTCTATCTGACCATAGTGGACTGAAACTAGAAATTAATGACAGTTTTAAAAAAAAGAAGTCACTACAACACCTGGAGACTCAATAACTTGCTATTGAACAATGCATGGGTAATAGAAGACATCAGGGAAGAGATAAAAACTTTCTTGGAGGTAAATGAGAACTCTGATACAACATACCAAAATCTCTGGGACACTATGAAGGCAGTGCTAAGAGAAAAGTTCATTGCATTAAGCTCATATATTCAAAGATGTAAAAGTCAACAAATCAATGACTTGACACTACAACTCAAAGCACTAGAAAAAGAAGAACAAAGCAACACCAAAAGAAGTAGAATACAGGAAATAATTAGAATCAGAGTTGAAATCACTGAAATTGAAACACAATAAACAATTCAAAAAATTGATAAAAAAAAAAGCTGGTTCTTCAAAAAAATAAACAAAATTGACAAACACTTAGCCACCCTAACAAAAAGAAAGAGAGAGAAAACCCAAATTACCAAAATTTGTGATGAAAAAGGAAATGTCACGACAGACCCTGCTGAAATACAGAGGATAATCAGAAACTATTTTGAAAATTTATATTCCAGTCAATTAGAAAACCCTGAAGACACTGACAAATTCCTAGAGACATATGACCTACCCAAATTGAACCAGGAGGACATTCATGACTTAAACAGATCAATTACAAGCAAGGATATAGAAGAGGCCATCAAGGGCCTTCCAACCAAGAAAAGCCCTGGACCAGATGGATTCTCAGCCGAGTTCTACAAGATCTACAAAGAAGAACTAACTCCAATACTCCTCAAATTATTCTATGAAATAGAAAGGGAAGGAACACTTCCAAACTCATTCTATGAGGCCAGTATCACCTTGATACCAAAACCAGACAGAGACACATCAAAAAAGGAAAATCAGAGCAATATCTCTAATGAATATAGATGCAAAAATTCTTAATAAAATTTTGGTAAATCGCATACAAAAGCATATTAAGAAAATAGTACACCATGATCAAAAGCATATTAAGAAAATAGTACACCATGATCAACATTGCATTCCAGGGATGCATTGTTGGTTCAACATACGGAAATCAATACACGTAATCTATCACATCAATAGACTTAAAGATAAGAATCACATGATTCTATCAATTGACTCAGAGAAAGCATTTGACAAAATAAAGCACCCCTTCATGTTCAAAACATTAGAGAAACTAGGGATAGTAGGAACATACCTCAACATTGTTAAAGCAATATACGCTAAACCCAAGGCCAACATCATCCTAAATGGAGAAAAATTGGAAGCATTCCCTCTAAAAACTGGAACAAGACAGGGATGCCCTCTCTCACCACTCTTATTCAATACAGTCCTTCAAACTCTAGCCAGAGCAATCAAACAGATGAAAGAAATTAAAGGGATATGAATAGGGAAAGAAGAACTCAAACTATCATTATTTGGAGACAACATGATCCTATACTTAGAGGATCCAAAAAATTCCACCAGAAAACTTTAAGAACTGATAAAAGAATTCAGTAAAATTGCAGGATATAAAATCAATGTACATAAATCAAATGAATTTCTATACATCAGCAATGAGTCCTCTGAAACAGAAATTAGAAAAACCACTCCATTTGCAATAGCCTCCAAAAAAAGAAAATACTTGGTAATCAATCTAACAAGAGTGGTGAAAGAACTTTACAATGAAAATTACAAGACACTAAAGAAAGAAATTGAAGAAGATCTTAGAAGATGGAAAGACTTCTCATGTTCCTGAATAGGCAGAATCAATATTATTAAAGTGGCCATACGTCCCAAAGTGCTATATAGATTCAATGCAATCCCAATTAAAACCCAAAGTCTTTTCTTATAGAAATAGAAAGGCAATCATGAAATTCATTTGAAAAAATAAGAGAACCAGAATAGCCAAAGCTATCCTGAACAAGAAGAGTGAAGCAGGAGGCATCACAATACCAGACCTTAAATTTTACTACAAAGCAATAGTAACAAAAACAGCATGGTATTGGCACCAAAATAGACATGTAGACCAATGGTACAGAATAGAAGACACAGAGAGTAATGCACATAAATATAGCTATCTCCTACTACACAATGGTGCCAAAAACATACATCGGAGAAAAGATAGCCTTTTCAACAAATGGTGCTCAGAAAACTGGAAATCCATATGCAGTAAAATGAAATTAAACCCCTATCTCTCACCATGCACAAAACTCAACTCAGAGTGGATCAAAGACCTAGGAACTAGACCAGAGACCCTGCGTCTAATTGAGGAGAAAGTAGGTCCAAATCTTCATCACGTTGGATTAGGCCCCGAATTCCTTAACAAGACACCTAGAGCAGAAGAAATAAAAGCAAGAATCAATAAATGGGATGGACTTAAACTAAAAAGCTTCTTCTCAGCAAGAGAAACTATCAATGAGGTGAACAGAGAGCCTATATTCTGGGAGCAAATTTTTGCCACACGCACATCAAATAGAGCACTGATCTCCAGGATATATAAAGAACTCAAAAAACTTAACACAAAAAAAACAAACCCAATCAATAAATGGGCTAAGGAGCTGAATAAAAACCTCTCAGAAGAAGATATATAATCAATAAACATATATATGAAGAAATGTTCAACATCTCCAGCCATTAGAGAAATGCAAATCAAAACTACCCTCAGATTTCAACTCACCCCAGTCAGAATGGCAGCTATCCAAAATACCAGCAACAATAAGTGTTGGCGAGGATGTGGTGAAAAAGGTACACTTAAACATTGCTGGTGGGATTGCACACTGGTGCAACCAATCTGGAAAGCAGTATGGAGACTGCTTAAAAACTTGGAATGGAACCACCATTTCACCCAGCTATCCCACTCCTTGGCCTATACCCTAAAGACTTAAAAACAGCACACTACAATAAAGCAACCACTTCAATGTTTATAGCAGCACAATTCACAACTGCAAAACTGTGGAAGCAACCCAGATGCCCTACAATAGATGAATGGATAAAGAAACTGTGGAACATATACACAATGAAATATTATTCAGCAATAAAAGAGAATAAAATAATGGCATTTGCAGGCAAATGGATGGAATTGGAAAGCATTATGCTAAGTGAAGTAAGCCAATCCCAAAAAACCAAATGCCAAATGTTCTCTCTGATTAGTGGATGCTGATACATAACGGGGGTGGGAATGGGGAAAATAGGAGAAATGGAGGAACTCTGGATGCAGCAGGGAGGAAGGGGGGAGGGAAAGGGAAATGGGTACAGTAAAGATGGTTGA
Source organism: Geosciurus inauris (assembly GCA_004024805.1). NCBI lineage: Eukaryota > Metazoa > Chordata > Mammalia > Rodentia > Sciuridae > Geosciurus > Geosciurus inauris. Next base: position 20,602 of record PVHX01026086.1, read on the forward strand.
TTGAGTGCATGTATGAAGACACAAATGGTGTGACTTTATCTGGTTTGCAAACAGAGAATTGGAAAAACTGAGCTCTATATATGTACTATGACTTGAAATGCAACTAAATAAACTAATTAAAAGAAAAAAAGTTTGAACAGATCTCCACTGGAGAAATGCCTGCTGAACCTCTTTGTGGTAAAAGTTCTCCCTGTAGGACACAGATAGGTGATGAGGAGGGCCCCTCACACCCAGTTCTACACAGCATATTCAACCAGAATATCAACTTGATATTAGGGCAAAAGCTGCCATGTAAAAACAATGACCTAAGAAATACAATAATTTAAACACATAACTATATATAAATATTCCTAGATTATAAATAGGACTCATGGAACAATTTCATTGAAATTCTAACCCACACCTATTCCATAATCCTAAAACTCAGCATTTCTTAATCTCATTTAAAGAGTGAGTTAAGGCAGAGTGATTGGAGAATTCCAACAAACTTTTTAAGATAACCATACACAAATATGGAGCTGAGAGAAAGTGATATATAGTAACTTCATCTGTAACTGACTACCTTTTAGTACTCTTAAATTGAAAAACAAAATAACTAAACTAAAATGATTCTCCAGATGAGTTGCATGGAGTAGATTTCTTAGTAAAACAATAATGATAAATAGCTAAACGTGAGTTAAGTTTCTATGTATTTTATTTTCTTTAATTTTTAGTTGTATATGGACATGATAA
>PVHX01026087.1:0-21330 GCA_004024805.1 Geosciurus inauris
ATGATGTTGGGATTTTAATTGGAATCACATTGAATCTGTATAGCACTTTGGGGGTAGTCTGGCCATTTTGACAATACTGATTCTGCCTCTCCAAGAGCATGGGAGATCTTTCCATCTTCTAAGGTCTTGTTCAATTTCTTTCTTTAGTGTTCTGTAGTTTTCATTATAGAGGTCATTCACCTCTCTCATTAGATTCTCAGGTGGACACAATATCTTTATTTTATTTATTTTTATGTGGTGCTGTGGATTGAACCCAGTGCCTCCTGTATGCAAGGCAAGTGCTCTATCACTGAACCACAATCCCAGCCCCTTCTTTTCCTATTCTTACCCCTTTAATTTCTTCCATTTGTCTAACTGCTCTGGCTAGGGTTTCAAGGACTATGTTGAGTAGAAGTGGTGAAAGAGACATCTCCGTCTTGTTCTCGTTTTAGAGGGAATGCTTCCAGTTTTTCCCCATTGAGGATGATGTTGGCTTTCAGTTTTGCCTAGATAGCTTTTACAACATTGAGGTATGTTTCTACTATCCCTAGTTTTTCTAGTGTTTTGAACATGAAAAGGTGCTGTATTTTGTCCAATGCTTTCTCAGCACCTATAGAGATATTCATATGATTCTTGACTTTGAGTCTATTAATGTGATGGATTACGTTAATCGATTTCCTTATGTTGAACCAACCTTGCATACCTGGGTTGAAACCCACTTGATCGTGGTGCACTATCTTTTTAATATGTTTTTGTATACTATTTGCCAGAATTTTATTGAGAATTTTTTCATCAGTGTCCATCAGAGATATTGGTCTGAAGTTTTTTTTTTTCTTTGGTGTATCTTTGGTTTTGGAATCAGGGTGATACTAGCCTCATAGAATGAATTTGGAAGGGTTTTCTCCTTTTCTATTTCATGAAATAATTTGAGGAGTATTGGTATTAATTCTTCTTTGAAGGTCTTGTAGAACTTGGCTGAGAATCCATCTGGTCCTGGGCTCTTCTTGGTTGGTAAGTTTTTGATGGCATCTTGTATTTCCTTGCCTGAAGTTGATCTGTTGAAGTTGTGTATGTCCTCCTGGTTCAGTTTGGGCAGATCATATGCCCCTAGAAATTTGTCAGTGTCTTTGTGATTTTCTATTTTACTAGAGTATAGATTTTCAAAATAGTTTCTAATTATCTTCTGTATTTAAGTAGTGTCTGTCATCATATTTCCCTTTTCATGTTGAATTTTAGTCATTTGAGTTTTCTCTCTCCTTTTTGTTAGGGTGGCTAGAGGTTTGTCAATTTTATTTATTTTTTCAAAGAACCAGCTTTTTGTTGTGTCAAGTTTTTGAATTGTTTTTTTTTTTGTTTGTTTGTTTGTTTCAATTTCATTGATTTCAGCCCTGATTTTAATTATTTCCTGTCTTCTACATCTTTGGGCGTTGATTTGTTCTTCTTTTTCTAGAGCTTTGAGATGTAATATCTTGTCATTTATTTGTTGACTTTTTCTTCTTTTAATGAATGAGCTCAATGCAATGAATTTTCCTCTTAACACAGCCTTCATAGTGTCCCAGAGATTTTGATATGTTGTATCAGAGTTCTCATTTACCTCTATGAATTTTTTAATCTCCTTGATGTCTTCTGTTATTCATGTGTCATTCAATATCATATTATTTAGTCTCCAGGTGATGGAGTAGCTTCTGTTTTTTGTTTTTTTCATTGATTTCCAATTTCATTCCATTATGTTCTGAAAGAATGCAGGGTCGTATCTCTATTTTTTTGTATTTGCTAAGAGTTGCTTTGTGGCATAACGTGGTCTATTTTAGAGAAGAATCCATGTGCTGCTGAGAAAAAAGTGCATTCATTTGTTGATGGATGAAATATTCTGTATATGTCTGTTAATTCTAAATCATTGATTGTACTGTTGAGTTCTGTGGTTTCTTTGTTTAGTTTTTGTTTGGGAGATCTGTTCAGTGGTGAGAGAGGTGTGTTAAAGTATTATTGTGTTACCCAGTATTATTGTGTTGTGGTCTGTTTGATTCTCAAAATTGAGAAGGATTTGTTTAATATACTTGGATGCTCCATTGTTTGGGGCATAGATATTTATGATTGTTATGTCTTCTTGATATATGGTTCCCTTAAGCATTGTAAAATGTCCTTCTTTATCCCTTCTGACTATCTTTGGTTTGAAGTCTACTTTATCTGCTATGAGGATGGAGACCCCTGCTTGTTTACACGGTGCATTTGAGTGGTATGTTTTTTCCCAACCTTTCACCTTCAGTCTGTGAATGTCTTTTTCTATGAGGTGAGTCTCTTGAAGATGACATACTGTTGGGTCTTGTTTTATAATCCAGTCTTCCAGTCTATGTCTTTTGATTGATGAGTTTAGGCCATTAACATTTAGGGTTATTATTGAAATATCGTTTGTATTACCATTCATTTCAGTTTATTTATGGTTTTTAACTTGACTTGGTTTCTCCTTTGATTGGCTTTTCCTTTAGTGTAGTCCCTCTGTTTGCCAATTGTTATTGTTGTTCATTTCCTCCTCATGAAATATTTTGCCGAGAATGTTCTTTAGTGCAGGCTTTCTCACTGTAAATTCTTTTAACTTTTGTTTATCATGGAAGGTTATTTCATCACCAAATTGGAAGCTTAATTTTGCTGGTTATAAGATTCTTGGTTGGCACTCATTTTCTTTTAGAGCCTGGTATATGTAGTTCCAGGATCTCCTGGCTTTGAGGGTCTCGGTTGAGAAATCTGCTGGAATCCGAACTGGTTTCCCCCTGTATGTAATCTGTGACTTCTCTATTGCTTCTTTTAAAATTGTATTCTTAATGTGTATGGTAGGCATTTTCATTATAATGTGCCTTGGTGTGGATTTGTTGTTGTTTCATACATTTGGTGCCCTGTAAGCCTCTTGTATTTGATTTTCCAATTCATTTTTTATGTTTGGGAAACTTTCTGATATTATTCCATTGAAGAGATTGTGCATTCCTTTAGTTTGTATCTCTATGCCTTCCTCTGTCCCGATAATTCTTAGGTTTGGTCTTTTGATGTTATCCCATGATTCTTGAATGTTTTGTTCATGGTTTCTTACCATCTTTATTATGTGGTGAACTTTATTTTCAGGATTATATATTTTGTCTTCATTGTCTGAGGTTCTATTTTCCAAGTTATCTAGTCTGTTGGTGATACTTTCTCTTTTGGATTTTTTATTTGGTTTATTGTTTACTTCATTGCAAGGATTTCTGCTTCGTTCTTTTTCAAAGGCTCTCTTTCTTTCTTGAAGTAATCTTTTGCTCCCTGTATTTGCTCTTTTATCTCTTTGTTGGAGTGATCAATGTTTGCCCATATTTGCTGTCTTATATTATTCTGTGCTTCACGGATCATTTTAATTATGTATGTTCTGAACTCCTCCTCTGACATTTCATCTACTGAACTGTCAGTGGGTTCTGTTATTGTAGCATCTTGGTTTGTTTGGGGCATTTTCTTCCCTTGTTTCTTCATGTTGTTCATGTGTCTTCCTCTCTAGCTGTGCTGATCTGATGTATTATAGTTTCTACCCTATAATCTTGTTGTGTCCCTGCAAGTTACCAATACTTCACCTCTGGTGTAGCCAGGTCTACAGAGACCTCAGGGGTGATCTTCCTGGTCCTGGTTCTTTACTCTAGAGGTATGTAGGCAGGGACAGCCACTGGTTGGTAGATGGGGGGACTACAGCAGCGCAGTTGATCTCCTCCTCTGCACATTGGGCCGGGGTCAGCCTGCTCTATGTTTTTTCCATATGTATTTCCCTTTTCTCCTTTTGGGACACAACAAAACAAAATGGGTTTGTTTGTTTGACACTGATGAACAAACTAAGTGAAATTAAGGGAATAAAGTAAGTAGATTGCTGTCAGTTTCCTTACATCAAACCTAGATTGTTGTTTTTCTATTTGCTGTGCTTCATATTATTCATAGTTTCTGTGTAGACCATGAAACTGTGGTTTGCAACCTACGAAGTTGTTATAATACAGAATCTTAATTTTTTTTTAATTTAAAAAAATATTTTGATATTTCCTTCCTTTCCTGATGTACTGCTGAGTCCTATTTGTGAATATGCCCATTGTTTTTGTTAGCTCTTTGCTAAATCAAGTCTGGAATACTTCCTTGTTTGTATTCTCCTCATAGTTTAATTTTTTTTTTTTAATTTTTTTTTAGTTGTAGATGGACGCAATATCTTTATTTTATTTATTTATTTATTTATATGTGGTGCTGAGGATCGAACCCAGTGACTCATGCATGCGAGGCAAGCGCTCTACCACTGGGCCACAACCCCAGTCCTCTCATAGTTTAATTTTAATCAACATGCCTAAGTACAAAATAGCTTGATTCCTTAAAATGCAGGGTTTCCAAAAGAGGGCTATAGTAGTTCCTTTTCCCTGCCATCAGAAGAACTGTTCTGAAAGATTAGGCTGTGCCCTTCTGAAGTCTTTGGCATGAGGGAACTCCAGCCTCCTTTAGACGTCCCTTCTAGAACTGCTTCCTTGTAGTTGACCCAAATCTGCAATTGCGTCTCTGCTTTGTAGCTGAGATGAAGAATAACTAGTTACTACTTCTATGTAAAAATGACTTCAAAATTGTTTAAGGCCCTGCCCTGAATAAATGACTTCCCTTCTGAGACCGTGTTGTCTAGTGCTTTAGACACATGTGCCCCTCACCTCTGGCCATCGTGCCTCTCAGTGCTGGGAACTGTAGAACTGAAGGAGGCCCATGCACCTTCTCCTGATCCTCAGCTTTTGTGGCTTTGAAATCACAGTGTGCTTCATGGACTTAATCAAAACAGAGCCCAATAATGTATTATTTCTTTTTAAATGGAAATATTATTGAGACATGCTGATAATATTAGAGTTTTGTAAAAAAATGGACTGCAGAAGTAGTTCAAAAGTCAGTTGTTTTACATGTCCACTTAATTTTTCACTTTGTCATATCCCAAATTATTCAAGGGTGTATTGATTTTTTGTACTTTCAATAAAAAGTTGCTAGTAACTCTTCAAGTGCAAAATAACGCTCCGAGTGAAAGAACAAAGAAAATTCAAAAATAGTAAATCACCATGAAAAATAAATACCAATTAAAACAAGATAGTAAGAGTGAGATTATTCTTTATCCACAGACTAAAATGTCATTTGTTGTACCATTCTTTCCCTTTTAATGTTTTCAGTTTTAGCACTGATGTTTCTCTTTTATGGATAGAAAGCTGCAATAATTAAACGCAACTGTCTTTATGTATTTGTTGACTGTGCTTTGGCTTTATGCAGTTTTGCCAGTATTTTTTTTGCTCTGTTCTTAAAATATTAGCCTAACATCTATACTGGATTTGGATAATTTATATTTACTTTTAGAAGATATTGAATATATGCCTTATATATACACATATATGCATCACATATGTGACACACACAGGTGTATAATTTATATCCATGTCTATACATGGATAACAGACATAAAGTCATAACTGATCAAATGTTAACATTTAGTTAAGCGAATATATTGTGTCATATATAACATAAGGTATCCTTTTATCTTTTGGGTTTTTTTATTAGTTTTATTTTACAGAAATAAATATTATCTAGGATACTATAAGAAAAGCATATTGCTTAAAGTCAGAATTTTAAAATGAAAGTGTTGCCTGCAAACTTTTGGTAAGCAGATCAGAGACACTTTGGGTTCCCACATCCCAGGGTCATGCTGTGGAGACACGGGAGGAGGTGAGCTATGGCTTCTGTTACACAGCTCATCCAGTATCTTGAGTTAGCCTTCAATTTTCAGAATGAAGTCATGTTTAGCCTCCTTCAGGGAACAGGGCACATGTTTCAGATGATCTGATGTTGCTCAGAGTGTATGGCAGCCACTGAAATCATGACATAGCTTGGCAAAATGATCCACTGGTGGTGATGCTCAGGTCCTATGACTCTTTATAGAACATCAGATTTATGACAAGGTTTGGTACCAATTGAAGATATTTTGTTTGTTCTGAGGCAAAGTTCTGAGCTTTGTCCTTAAGCATTAGAAAAAGACTGCTCTTCTAGATAGTTCTTTAACGGAAGCAGTATTGATCGAGTAGAGTGATGGGATGAATAATGTAAAACAGAAATGGAATTCAGTAAAGACGGTGGCCTTCCAGCAATGTGATCGTGACCTTAAAAAGAGACACAAACTGTTCTCTCCAGCATTTCTTCACCTCACTGTCTTTATGGGACGCTAAAAACTCTTTCCAGAGCCCTTTCTCATCAGTGGCTGAGCTCTCCGTGTCCCTAACATTCTTTGCGGTTGCACATGAATGTTTTCTAGTAATTGCAGTTACCTTGTTAATAATGAATCTGAAGTTATAATCCAGACCCGAGAAACTGTTGTGAGGAGTCAAGAAAAACATTTGGAATCTACTGAGTTAATGAAAGAACTCTGATTATCTAGACTTCGTGCAAGAATCGATGTAGTACCATAGTGAAGTTTCCTACTTTGTATTTAGGAATATTTTAATTGAATCTTAAAGTAGCTAAGTTTCTATAAACCATTGATGTCTGAATTCTTTTCATGATAAATGCTATGCATTTGAAAAAAATCCGTGTTAAAATTTGGTTTTGAAGAATTCATGAAAAGAAACAATGAAATCTCAATATATTATATACAAAAGACAAGTCCCCGATCATTTCTTTTTATGCAAATGAGTTTGATTTAGACATAATTCCCCAACATCACCACGAATTTCCATCTGTGTAACCCTGATGTTCTTAAGCAGCCTGCAGTTACCTCCTGCTCTGGGCAATATTCACTCTGCATGTATGGAAACTGTGACTATCTTAACACTTTAGATGATGATATGAATAGCAATTGTTTGTTGATCTTATTCTCTCTCTCCCTGGACAACCTGCTGTCTGCGAAGTCTGAATAAGAGGCAGATAGCTTTTGTCATCCCTTATCCAAGCTGTACACTTGTAAGGAGGAGTAGGGATAATCGCCTCAATCTAATTAGGGGTTAAAAGAGGCCATGACTGTGATGTGGCAGTGAGACACCTTACTGTAGCAATCCTGTTTGCATTAGAAAAATAAGGTTGTCATATTGATTATTCAAATTGGCTTGTGCTGGCCAAGTCCCAGTGGCTTGTATTACAGCTGAAGATCCCAGCTAGTCACAGAAAACCTATGCTATAGCATGTATTGTATTCTGGCTTGTTTGCTAATTTGAGGTTTTAATGATGGAGGCAGAGTTTAATCAAAAGATGTAAAGGTTAAACTAATCTTCAGAAACAAATTTAGCTTTCACCTGTGATAGAAATGGCTATGTGAATTTTGAGTAAGTGAAGTTCTAGTGATATTTTAGGTCTCTAAAGATAACATAAATATTAAAGCATTATTCAGAACCATTTTCATTTTTAGATGATACATGTAGTACCATAGTGAAGTTTTGTTGGTTAGACATTGTGAAAAATAAAGATACTAGTAATGGTGTAATGATTGATATGAACAAGACCTTTAGATACTAGAATTCATATAAAAAATCATTGCTTCTTTAGTGTTGCTCTTGGTTTTTTTGTCAAAGGATGTGGCTTATCCTAGGAGGCCATTTGCCTCTCCTCTTTCTGTTTCCCTCCCCAGATCTCTTCTCCTTGTTCCTTTTTTATTCACTTGAGTATTCTGGTCTTTGGATATGTTATTGGAACTGAAATAGTCAGTGGTAAATGGAAACAGGTTTGAAGATTTCTTATTCTGCATTCTTAAGTCACTTTATTCAAATGTCCCAGTTAATCCAGTATCGGTACACTAAGTTGCTATGCATGAATGGCCTGTACTTTGATATACATGTTCAATATCTGTAGATGCTAAGTTCTTTTTATGATCGTCTATTGTGAAACCATCTTTAGAATGAAGAGTTAGTATGTAGTAGTCCCTGTCAGTAGTAGTTGCTGGTGTTTATTTTGCTTTTTGCTTCTGCTGTCTGAGTATCACCTTGAATATGAATTTAATCTTTATTCAACAGCTTTTGATCAATAAACTTGCTACTTTGTTGGTTTTATTGCTCAAATTGTAGCAGGCTTGAAAATTGAAGCCAAGCAAATTGGCTCCTGTACCTTTATTCATGACCCTTTGAGTTTAAAAAGGATTCTTTACATTTCTGTCCCAGTCTCAGATTGAGCCTGGAATCAGCCCTGTCTAAACTATCCTCATTCCTTTGGCCTGGGGATGGTATTTGGAGATCCAAAGATAGAACCAGAAATATCCAGACACCATTGCTTTACTTCAGTGGACAGTACTAGAAACCATATGGTGCTTCAGTGAGTCTAGGATGTGTTCAGGTATAGTTTAAGTGCTACTCAGAAAGAAAATTTCATTGTCAGTTAATATTAGGACATCATCTAATGCAAGGTACATCCTTATTTCAGATAAGTTAAAACAGAATACCAAATGTGGATCTTATAATCAATGAAGTATGATTTACTAAATGATGAGTTCATATTAATATTCTAAATTCAAATTTAATATTGCAGGCTTTTAATTGGACTGATTTTATACATGTATTTTTTGTCTTCATTGAATTTCTGTGTCCCTAATAACATTAATATAATTATATATTTGCTTTATTGTATGATGTGCATGAAACAATTTTTTTTTTAGATTTTATTTAAGTTGTAAATGGACGCAATATCTTTTTTAGATAAATTTATTTTTATGTGGCACTGAAGATTGAACCATGTTAGGCAGGTGTTCTACCACTGAGCTACAACACCAGCCCACATGAAACAATTTTTAAACTAATGTTTTTTATAAAAATTTATGCAAAAAAGTATAAATGACACTTCAGCAAAAAAAATCTAACAAAAAGTTAGGAGCATAAACCTGAAAGATATGTGGAGCTTATTTATTTTATATCATCTTTAAAATATAGGATACATTGTTACTGAGGTATGATTTGCATATAAGCAAATACATGGATCCTATGTGTGGAGTTTTGTTAGTTTTAACAAATATATTCACTTTGCTTCTGAAAGTCTCCTTGTGTCCTTCGCATCAGCTGTTGTGATGTTATTTACAGTAGATTAGTTCTAGAGCGTTACACAAATGGAATCATAAGAGTGTGTGTGCTCCTGCATCTGGCTTCTTTGCTCAGCATGTTTTTGAGATTTATCCATGTTATTGCACACACTAGTATTTTGTTGATGACTTTTGATGACTAATGTTTCATGGGCTGAATGAACCAGAATTCTCTCGTTGAAGGATATTCAGGTTGTTTCCATTTGGGGCTCTCGTGAAGAAGGATGCTGTAGACTTTCTCATATAGTTCTTTGTTAGGAACATGTTTTCTTTTGGCTCTTTTGGGTGAATACTTAATAGTGAATTTTGACTATTGAGAATAAAGCATTGTGAACATCCCCTGTGCAAATCTCTGGGGGATGCGTGTTCAGTGTCATTACTTCTGAGCAGGTGCCCAGCAGTGGAATGGGTGTGTGCTAAAGGGCATCCCAAAGCCATACAGCAGCGGAATGGGTGTGTGCTAAAGGGCATCCCACAGTGGGTCCATTCCCATATTCAGAGCCTCTTTCATCACAGTGTCCCAGTCATTCACATCTTCACTAATGTCTGGTGGTGTAGTCCTTTGAATTCCAGCTGTTCTAATGGGTGTAAAGTGGAATCTCACCTGAAAATTTAATTTGTTTTTGATGACTAACAATGTCCATCTCTCTTTTTGTGTTTTTTGGCCATTTGTATATGTGCCCTTGTAAAATATTTGTTGAAGCCTTTTGTCCTCTTAGGAAAAAAGGCTTTTCAACCTTTTATTATTGAGTTAATGGAGTTTTTTAAAATATGTTTACTGGGTTCAGTTCCTTTGTCAGGGAACAACATGTTGTGAACATTTTCTCCAGTCTTTGGCTTCCTGTTTAGTTTCTCAGCGGTGTTTTCAGATGAATGTAAGTTTTAAAATTTGAAGTACAGTTCAGGTATATGTTGTATTTTTCTTTTATGTTTAGTGGTTGCACCTTTTTCTTACATGTAAAACTCTTTTTCATTTTTTTAAATATTTTTTTTAGTTGTAAATGAATGCAATATCTTTATTTTATTTATTTATTTTTATGTGGTGCTGAGGATCGATTTTATTTATTTATTTTTATGTGGTGCTGAGGATCGAACCCAGTGACTCACACATGCAAGCCAAGTGCTCTACCACTGAGCTAAAGCCCCAGCCCACATGTGAAACTCTTGAATCTGCTGTCAAGTTCCATAAACACCCTCATTTGCACTTGGATTGGCATTGTATTGAATCTGTAAATCTGTTTGGTAGGTGTTGCTATCTATAAGATACTGCACATTACCATTGACAGGCTTCATAGACTTCTTCATTTATTTGACTTCAAAAATGTTTCAGTAAAAAAAAATTTTTTTGCTATAAATGTCTCACATATATTTTGTTAAATTTTTACCTATTTACCTAATGTTTCTATTATTTTTTGTTGTATCATTATCCTATTTGGGATGTGAGTAGATTTCTGCTAATATTTTACCATTGAGTATAATTTTGTTCTTGATTTTTGGTAAATAACCTTTCCTATTTAACAAGATTTCTCTCTATTTCTACATGATAAGGATTGTTTAAAGGAATCATAGAATTGACATTTTATATACACATATATATATGTATAATTGACTCACTTACACACACATTTTGAACATTTGATAGAACTAGTCTATTTAAGTCTAGTTTTCATTGTGAAAATGAATGTTTTAAACTGCTTATTTAAATTTGTTTTTAAGAAACTGATTAAGGTTTTCTATTTCATCTGAAGTCAGTTTCTGTAAGATTTCATTGTAGAAATGTCTGACTTTACAAATTTATCAATATAAAGTTATATAGAGTATTCCCTTGCTAACTTTAAATGTACACAATGTTGGCAGTTCTACCCTCCCACTTTTCATTGCTAATACTGGTTATTTGTCTCTTATTCAGTCTCCGTGTCCTCTTGATTTTCTTTATGAAAAGGAGAGAAAAAACAAATATCTCTGACTTTTTTGAAGGTGACATTTTGTGCCTGATTTTTCAGAGCTTGGTTTTAGAGGATTTCTCTTCCTGTCTCTTTCTCTCCAAGTTCACCTGTCCAACTCTTAACTGTGTTTCATGCATGCATGCCCTTCATACCCTCATGATTATGTGGCAGCACTCAAATCACTGTTCCGTTTGGAATATTAAAATTAGATAGAAATTGTTGGGTTTTTTTTTTACAGTGATAAAAAAGCAACACATGTTTTAGCACATCTTATGTCTTTGATTTGTTTGGTGATGAAGGGTAGGATACTGGTGAGGAATGGTTGCTTTCTATTGAGACTGTCTTGAGTATTCTATCTGATAAGGATGTTAGATAAAAAGTAACACTGAACATTATGCTTTATTGCTTTATGGATAAGACTTGCTTGATTAGGTGTTAAATCCTACAGATCTCTTTGCTACTGTTTCTTGTTCAGTATTGTTTTATAGAAAGTACCAAATACAATAAATAAAAGTTTACTAGATTTTCATTTATCACAGTTGTGTCATTTGGAAATATACGCTGGAATTTGTAGCATCACATTGAATGGGGAGATAAAAATAGAGATAATCTGTTTTGCAGGGTATAGGACCATCCATTCAACAAAGAAATTTCCCCATCAAAAATGCCAACAGTGCCTCATTGAGAAACATCCAGAATAAACTGTCTTACTAGTATTGCAGAGCTGGCAGTGCAATGTGATGAGTTGCAAACCCACATGGTAAAGCGAAAACCCAAGGAGATGAGGAATGCAGTTGGATGAGCTAATGCTGGGTGGGCTGCAGAAAGTGCATAGTAGTCTGTAAGCATTTTGTCCATGGTGGTATCCACTGTTCTGGATAAGTCACTTAAGAGGGCTCATAGTTAAATCTCTTTTTAAAAAGCATTTGAGAAATTCATATCTTAAAACCGTGGCTCACTAATTTTCTATTGAACGCATATGTGCCATGCTAATTTTCATTTAAACTCAAAAAAGTTATTTTTGATCTATAATTGATATATAATAAAATGTACCCATTTAAAATATAAAATTTAGTGAATCTTGACAGATTAAAATATAAAATTTAGTGAATCTTGAAGTATGTATCATAAAACCACCATCACATAAGATAGTGAATATTTCCATTGCACCCAGGCATGTCTTCTCACCCACAATGTTGGCTTTCTTCTGTAGAAACCCAGGCAATTGCTAATGTGATTTCTGTCACTGAGTTGATGTTTTCTAGAATTTTGTATCAGTGGAATAATGCAATATGTTCCTTTTTGTGTCTGGCTTTTTTCACTCAATGTTATGATTTTGTGATTTCTCCATGATGATGCATGTATCAACAGTTCCACTGAATGATGGGTAGTCTGTTATGTAAATATACCACATTTTATTTCTGCACTGACCTGTTAATAAATATTTGAGTTGTTTTTTATTTTCAACTATTACAGGTTGAGCATCCCTAATCTAAAAATCTGAAAACTGAAGTTTTTTGAGTGCCAGCATAATGCTATAAATAGAAAATTCCATACATGACCCATGTGGTGGGTTGCAGTCAAAATACAGGCACACTAAAATATAAAATTACATTCAAGCTCTGTGTTACAGGTTTATGTGAAATATAAATGGCCTCATGTTTGGATTTGGACCTCATCTCCAAGATACGTGTCTCATTATGTGTCTGTATAGATAGATATTCCAAAATCTAGAAAAATCTGAGTACTGAAATTCTTCTGGTTCCAGCATTTCAGGTAAGGGATGCTCAGTCTCTGCTAGTAAAGCTGTTTTGTCAGCTGGCTTCATGTTACTACAGTGAAATATCTGAGATGGCTACCTAGCAAGAGAACAGTTTGCTTGGCTTCTATTCCAGAGGTTCCATTGCTTCGTGCACAGTAAGGGTGCAAGCATTGGTGAGGAGGGCAAGTTAGAACTAACCACTCATCGCACAAGACAGGAAGCAGAGAGAAAGGATGGGACCAGGTCGTACAGTCCCCTTTGAGGGCATGTTCCCAGTAACCTGAGGACCTCCCACAAGGCCTCACCTCTTTCAGGTCCACAGCACCTCCTAACACCAGTACCCTGGGGACCAAGCCTTTACATATGGATCTGTGAGGAACATTGGTCCTGGTCCTGGCCCTTGCCGCTGTTATGAGCATTCATCTCTAGTATGTTGGATGGGCATGCTCTCTTTATCCAGAAAATGAATAGTTGGCTTGTAGGTTTGGTTACTTTATTACTAAACTGTTGAATTTTTTTTTGTTTTTGTTTTTGTTTGGTTTTTGTTGTGGGGAGTCCCAGGGGTGCCTACCCACTAAGCCATATCCCTAGCTCTTTTTATATTTTATTTTGAGATCGAGTCTTACTAAATTGCTTAGGGCCCTGCTAAGTTGCCAGGCTGGCGTTGAACTTGCAATCATCCTGCAACCCTGGGATTACAGGCTTGCGCCACTGTGCCCAGCTGCCAAATAGTTTTCTAAGGAATTTGTACATTTCCCATTCACAGGAGTTATGTATGAGATTTGAAATTTCTTTAGATCCTTGCCAAGAGTTGGTGGGTGTTCATTTTAATTTTAGCCATTTTAATGGATTTGTAGGTGTATCCTGCTGTGGCTATAGTTTTTATGTCCCTGAAGTCATACACTGTTGAGCAGCTTTTCTTTGTTTACTGGCCATTTGCAGATCTTCTTATGTATGGTTTTTGGTAAAATACTCCCCCCACCCTTTTTCTGTGTGTGTGTGTATGTGGTGCTGGTGATTAAAACCAGGGCCTTGTGCATGCTAGGCAAGTACTCTACCAGCCGAGCTATACCCCCAGCCCCATATCTTCCTTACTTTAAAAAGGAGTTTAATTAATACCAAGAGTTGATAAATGGGATGATATCAAATTAAAAAGCTTCTGCACAGCAAATGAAACAAAAATACAAACAGGGAGCCTACAGAGTATGAGAAAATCTTCACCAGCTACTGAGGCAGGGGATTAATATCCAGAATATATAAAGAACTCAAAACCTAAATAAATAAACACCCAAATAACACAATCAATAAATGGACAAATGAACTAAACAGACATTTCCTAAGGGAAGAAATATGTGATAAAATTTCAACATGTTTGGCAATCAATACCAATCAAAGCTGCATTAAAATTTCATCTCACTGCAGTTTAAATAGTAATCAGCAATCATCAAGAATAGAAACAATATGTAATAATGAATCCCACTACTGTGTATAATTATAATACACCAGTAAAAAATTTGGAAAGAAATAAATTCCAAAAAACAGAGAATACAAACAATAATAAATGTTGACTGGGATGCAAGGGAAAAGGAACATACTGTTGGTGCGATTGTGAATTAGTACCACCACTATGAAAATCAATGTGGAGGTTCCTCAGAGACCAGGCATGATACCACTGTATGACCCAACAATGTCACTCCTTGATGTTTATCCTGAATAAAGTCCTCACACTACAGTGATACATGCATACCCATGTTTATAGCAGCACAGTTCACAATAGCCAAACTGGGTGTCCATCAGTGGATGAATGGGTAAAGAAAATGAGTACACAATGGAGTTTTATTCAGGCATAACATAGAAGAATGAAATTATGTCATTTGCAGGAAAATGGATGGCACCAAAGAATATCATAAGTGAAATAAGCCAAACTCAGAAAGCCAAAAGTTGTATGTTCTCTTCATATGTGGAAACTAGAGAGGTAAAAGGAAAAAATAGGGACTTCATGGAAATGGAAGAGCAACCAGTAGCGAGAAGGAAATGGAGGGTATAGGGAGAGGGGAGACAAAGGAGGAAGTCCAGGGGAATGAAGTCTACCAAATTATGTTACGTGCACCTAAGACTATGCCACAGCAAATCTACTAAAATAATTATAATGCATCAATGAAAATTTTAAGAAATAAAATAGCTTGAGGTAAAACAACATACAGTGAATTGCACGTGTTCTTAGATGTGCAGTTTGATGTTTTGACTTCTGTGTTTGCCCCTGAAATGAATGTACAGAATAGGTGCCGAGCACGCCTGTCATCCCCAGAGACTTCCTTGTGGGCTTCGCAGCTTCCCTCCTCATCTTGCCTACTCATGCTCTCAGTCAAAGTAGTGTTGCTCTGGCTGCATTCAGCCTTCTGGAGCTTTCTGTGAATGACATTGCCATTGCATCCTGTTGTCTGGCTTCTTGAGCACAATTATTTGGTGACGTGTCCATGTTGTTCAGTGTCACTTCCTTTTGTGCCAGATAATACTCTGTTGTATGCTTAAGAAGCACTGTGCAGTTCCTTCACCTGCTGGACAGGTGTTTGGATTGTTTTCTGTTGGCCACTATCACCAAACAAGCTGCCAAGGGAATTCACGATCAAATCTTGGTGCAAACATATGCCTTCATCTCTCATGCCAAATTGCTTTCCCAAGAGCTGGTACCATTTTGCAGTCCAGCCAGCAGCAGTGAGTGTTGCAGCTATTCCACGCCCTCATCCAAACAGGTGTGGTCAGTCTAATTTAGACATTCTGATAGGTGTACATTGGTGACCCATGGTGATGTTTTTGTTGCTGCTGTTTTGTTTTTTGTGTTTGTTTGGTTTGTTGTTTGTTTTTTGGTATCAGGGATTAAACTCAGGGGGACTTGACTGTTCAGCCACATCCTCAGCCCTAATTTGTATTTTATTTAGAGACAGGATCTCACAGTTGCTTTTGCTTTGAACTTGTGATCCTCCTGTCTCAGCCTCCCGAGCTTCTGGGATTACAGGTGTGTGTCACCTGTGCCCAGCTGTTGTTTTGTTTTTGAGGTACTAGAGATGGAACCCAGGGGTGCTGTACCACTGACCCACATCCCCAACTCTTTTTATTTTTCTTGATTTTGAATCAGCATCTCCTTATGTTGCCCAAGCTAGCCCTGAACCTGCAGTCCTCTGCCTCAGCCTCCCAGTTGTTGGGGTTAGAGGCCTGCACCGTGACGCTGGCTCCATTGTGTTTTTAATTTACCTTTCCCTGATAACTTACTGTGCTGAGCATGATTTCAGGTTCTTTTTTTTTTTTTTTTGGTACCCAGGATTGAACCCAGGAGCACTCAACCACTGAGTCACATCCCGAGCCTTTTTTGTATTTTATTTAGAGACAGAGTCTCATTAAGTTGCTGAGGCTGGCTTTGAACTCATGATCCTCCTGCCTCAGCCTCCCAAGCCACTGAGATTGCAGGTATTCACCACTATGCTCAGCTGCAGGTTCTTCTTTACTATCTTTATTTATTTCCGTGGTAAATGTGTGTTCAAATCTTTTGTTCATTTTTGTATTTTGTTATAACTTCCATATTATTAAATTGTGAGAGTTCTTCATATGATTCAACTTGAAGTACTTTATCAGAAATATGCTGAAGTTTTTCTTTTATTTACTGGCTAGTTGTGCTTCTTGAAAAACAGATGTTTCTAATTTTGAGGAAGTCTATATCTTTATTCATTTTCATAGGTGATGTTTTTGATGTTCCTCTTAGAGATATTTGCCCAGGTTATAAACTTGTTGTGATTATCTTAGGTCCCATGCCTTCAGATTTTGTCACCATCTGGGCAATTTCTACAGAATACTCTGCTTACTAATTTTTAATTTTCTTGTCAAATTGACAAGCATCAGTTTCTCCACCTGTATTTGTGAACTTCATTCTTTCCCCCCTAAATTCTGCTTTCTTTTGATCAATAGTTTTTGAACTCCATTACATACACATTTGTACTTAATATTATCTCCTGTACTAACCTGTTTGTCATTAAGAAGTAACTTTTCTCATTTGCAACAGTCTTTCTTTTCTTGAAGTCTCTTTTTTCCTAAGATTAAGAGATTTGGCTTTTTCTTCCTACAGAATGGAAGGCACATATTTCAATCTTTTTCATTCAGTCTCTTTATTCTTTATATTTGAGTTTCTTTTAGACAATTTATGTGTTCTTTATTTATGTATTTTTTGTGGTACTGGGGATTGAACCTAGGGCCTCATACAAGTGTTTTGCTACCAGGCTATACCCCTAGCCCTTCTATCTTGTCTTTTTAAAAAATCCATCCCAATTCTCTGCCATTTCATTGGACTGAGTCCACTGTTATCTAGTATAATTATTGATACAGTTGCATTTATGTCTGCCATTCTGGTTAGGCTTTGCTCTGTTTGTTCCATATTTTTTTATTGTTTTTCTTTTCCTGTATTTTTCATAACTCAATTAATTTTTAATATTTAATTTCAGTTTCCTTATTGATTTTAAAACACTGTTGCCTTTAGTTGTTGCTTTAGAGATAACATCTTTAACTTCATCCATTAAAGGGCATGTTTATCCCATTCTACTTTAACTTATTATACTTATCTTAAACAACAGTATCGTTATTTTACCTCTATTTTTGAAGGTTTTTTTTTTTTAAACTGGATGTACAATTCTTTGTTGATGGTATTTTTTATTTTTTCATCATTAGTTCAAATATGTTGTTCCAGTGTCACTTGCTTTCATAGTTTCTGATGAAACGTTAGCTGTAATCTTGCAATTGGTCTTTCATTCGCCTTTTTCTTTCTTTCCTTCCTTTCTTTTTCCCTCCTTCCTTCCCTCCTGCTCCCCCTCTTTTTCCCCCTTCCCTTCCCTTCCCCCTTTCTTCCCCCTTTCTTGTCTGGAGCCCTGTTAGTGATTTATAAAATTTCAATATTTATAGTTCCAGAATTTACTTTTTAGAGTATATAGTTTCTATATTTTTGATGAGATTCTCTGTTTATTCCTTGGTATTCTTTTTCCTCAATATTTAAACAATGTATAATAGTTGCCAAGAAATCTCTCCTGATAAGACAACCCAGTATCTGGTTGGTTTATTACTATTCTATTCATTGTTTGCTTATATGCATGTCTAGTATCTTTGCCTAAGAAAACAAAACAAACCAAAAACCTGAACATGGTAGCTGCTCTGGGGACTCAGTTGCATTCTTTGGGGGATTATTGTTTTGTTTTGTTTGTACTTTACCTCACCAGAAACTGTAGGCTTCCTTTTCCTGACTACAGGCAATGTATGCCATCTCTGTACTCTTAAGGCTTTCCCGTGCTTCATTTATATCTGAGATCTCTGGACTGTTAGGGCTTCCTGGCGCTCTTTGGAGTAGTCTCATCTATTCTCAGGTAATTTGATGGTCAGCTGAGAATTAAAGTCGAGGCAGAGCTCCATCTCTTCTGTGTTTGTTTTCTGTGCTTAACTGCTTAATTTGCAGCAGTTCCATACATTTTATGATCTGTCTTCAGGTGCTTTAAGTTCATTCTACTTTACTTTTCCGCCACTGTTGCATGTGTCCATGGAGTGCCCTCAGTTCAAGAAAGCATCATGGGTACCTTCATTCTGACCTCCGCTTGCTGTGTTGCTGGATTTCTAGAAATTTCCCCCAAGTGTCTGTTGTCTAACATCAGCTAGTGGTTTGAGCATAACTAATTTCATTTTGGGCCATAGCCTCTCCTCCTGCCAGCATTTATTCTTTAAATCTCCTGTACTCTTTGAGCTCTGAACTGATCCTGGGCTGTACCCTGGGCTGACCAGGGTGTGGTCTTCTGCCATTGTGTTTTGTAGCCGTAGCCATAATGATTTGGCAGTATCCTCACTGTAGAGAGCCATAATGTTACATTTCTTTGTTCTTCCAAATGAGATTTTTGAGGCTAGATTATAGTTGGTGGCCTGCTGGGTGTTGTGCATTGTGTTTAAATGGATTTTTTTTTTAAACTGTGTTATTCAAGTTTTAGTTGTTACTTGTCAGAAGTTTTACCCCACCATTTGCTCTTGCCCTAATATTAGAAGCAATAGTCACTTTACAATCATACTAACCCATACCCTTTAAAAAAAGCACACTGTAACTGAGGTAGTTTGTGCTAAAGGTTACATGTATATGTCCATTGCAGATAGTTGACAAATGCATGGAATTCTTTAAGGGACATTTTATTCACCATAGATTTTCTCTGTGGTTTTAAAAATTGAAGATGTATTCTCTGGTGTATTTGCCTTTTATTCAAAAATAATGGAAAGGGTTGATAGCCCTGGAAATGCTTGCATCAGAATTTTTAACCAAAGGCCATTTTACTATTCCATCACCAGGAGGCTTTGTCTGCTAAATGTTTGATTGGCTGCTTGGTTCGGACTTCTGCGTTGGTGTGGGTGTGTGCTGAGCAAGTTTGCTGGAAGAGTGTTGCTATCCCTGTCCTTGGAGAGTTCATTTTTCTCATTAAGTTTTCTCAATTGCGCAGATTTCATAAAGCTGAAATTTAAAGCTGAAATTTGTTTTCTTTAAAATTTTTCCTGAATATAAAAGTAATAGTTGAACATTATACAACAATGTGGAAATGACAGATCAAAAAGTTTAAAAAGGCAATAGGCATTACCCTGAACCCACCTTTCACGAAAGATGCTAGCTTACATTTTAATATTATCAGTGTTTTCTTCAGTGTTTATATTTTCATAAAATTGGCCTCAGATCGTTCACACTGTTAATGTGTGTCTTAGAAAATGTGTCAGGAACATTTTCCTGCATCATTAAACATGATACCAAAAGTATGAATTTTAATGCGTATAGAAGGTTTTATTATATCATATGAATATGTTCTATTTTCTCCTTCAGAGAATATGTTAAACATGATTAAAACAAACTTGCTTTCTTTAGTCTGGCATACTCAGTCTTTAGCTCTGACTTAATCGAGATCCCATTACATCAGCAACGTTATGGTATAAAATTTTGTACAAAATTAATTTGTTTTTGTGTGTTTAATATTTCTAGGAGTAGACTAACTGGACTCTGAGTAAATATTGTTTATTTGTGTCCTGGGAAGGGTGTGGTGACTTTGCTGCCTAGCAGTTCTGAGACTGCTCCTTTGTGTAACTGACTTGAAAAAGAGCATGATTTTAAAGAAGGTCTGGCCTGTCCAGTAGGAGAAGAGTGAAGTTGTTTTGATTTTCTGAGATCTTGTTATTGGGATCTAATGTCTTTTTACAGAGGAATTGTTTCTTTTTGTTGGTAAATTACCTTTTTAAAAACTATTCTGTTGTTCTGTTGTTTGCCTTTTTTATATGATTTTGATTTTAAGGAAATTTTTATGAATTAAGGATATTAACGGCCAATATGTTTCATAGATCTTAAAATGTTCGAATGTTTCTAAAATCATTTCACTCATGTAATTGTGGTAAATTAATATAATTAATATCAATTTATGATATATGATGTACAAGAACAATCTGGATATTGCACCATATTCTTAAAATATGGATGCATTTTAATAAATATGTCCACATGCCAGTTCTATTTATCTTCCTTCTACCTTACTGATGGGATAATGAAGTTTATTTCCCCTCACTACTATGCTTTCTAGTATTTTCAGTAAAGAGATTTCTTATTTTACCCATTCTTAAGAATTTACCTTCATGAAACATCCTTTTTGCTTATTTTGATATCTTGAAAATATCAGAGCAAGAACAATAACAAAACATTTCTTAGCTTCTAATGTAATTTGTGAATAGTTTTTAACTGGAGAAATGAAAAGATACTTATTTTTGAAACGTCAATTCATTGTCAAGAATTCAGAAACTAAAATGTTGACTGCTTTTATTTCAATGAAAAACTTGTCTATACTATATGACAATAATTTGAATTTCTAACATTTTTGTTTAGTTGAGATGTAAAATAGAATTTATATTTGTTAGAAGCATGCTTTTTAAAAAAATTTAACACATTATTTTATAGAATTTTAGATAAGGCAATCAGCCTAGGTAATAAAGATCCATAACACTTGTTTTTCGATTGCCAAACACATTTGATTCTTTTCTTATACTCTGCTTATAGTGATTGTTTTTTAAAAATAATTTATTTTTATTTTTAAAAATAGCAGAAGGCATTTCAAGTCACAGTATACATATGGAGCACAATTTTTCCTTTCTCTGGTTGTAAACAAGGTAAAGTCACACCATTCATGCCTTCATGCATGTACCTAGGGTAGTGATGTCCATCTCATTCTACCATCTTTCCTACCCTCATGCCCCCTCTCTTACCCTGTCTCCCCTTTGCCCTATCCAAAGTTCCTGCACTTCTCCCATGCTCCCCAGCCCCCCCACCTTAATGGATCAGCATCCACTAATCAGAGAGAACGTTCAGCCTTTGGTGTTTTGGGATTGGCTTACTTCGCTTAAGCATGATGTTCTCCAACTCCATCCATTTACCTGCAAATGCCAAAATTTTATTCTCTTTTAATGCTGAGTAATGTTCTATTGTGAATCTATACCACAGTTTCTTTATCCATTCATCTATTGAAGGGCATCTAGTTCAGCTATTGTGAATTGTG
>PVHX01026088.1:0-21331 GCA_004024805.1 Geosciurus inauris
GTAGAACTCAGCTGAGAATCCATCTGGACCTGGGCTTTTCTTGGTTGGAAGGCTCTTGATGGCATCTTCTATTTCCTTGCTTGAAATTGATCTGTTTAAGTTGTGTATGTCCTCTTGGTTCAGTTTGGGTAGGTCATATGCCTCTAGAAATTTGTTGGTGTCTTCAGGGTTTTCTATTTTACTGGAGTATAAATTTTCACAATAGTTTCTAATTATCCTCTGTATTTCAGTAGTGTCTGTCATGATATTTCCTTTTTCATCTCGAATTTTAGTAATTTGGGTTTTCTCCCTCCTCCTTTTCATTAGGGTGGCTAAGGGTTTGTCAATTTTGTTTATTTTTTCAAAGAACCAGTTTTTTGTTTTGTCAATTTTTTGAATTGTTTCTTTTGTTTCAATTTCATTGATTTCGTCCCTGATTTTGATTTTTTCCTGTCTTCTAGTTCTTTGGGTGTTAATTTGTTCTTCCTTTTCTAAGGCTTTCAGCCGAAGAGTCAATTCATTTATTTGTTGGCTTTTACATCTTCTAATGTATGAGTTTAGTGCTATGAACTTTCCTCTTAGCACTGCCTTCATGGCATCCCACAGACTTTGATATGTTGTATTGGAGTTTTCATTTGCCTCTAAGAATGTTTTTATCTCTTCCTTGATGTCTTCTGTTATCCCTGCATCATTCAATAGCATATTATTTAGTTTCCAGGTGAAGGAATTGTTACTGCTTTTTAATCTGTCATTGATTTGTAATTTTATTCCATTGTGGTCAGATAGGATGCAGGGTAGAGTCTCTATTTTTTTGTATTTGCTAAGACTGGCTTTGTCACATAACATATGATCTATTTTGGAAAAGGATCCATGCACAGCTGAGAAGAAAGTGCATTCACTAGTTGATGGATGGAACATTCTATATATGTCTGTTAAGTCTAAATTGTTGATAGTTTCATTAAGATCTATGGTTTCTTTATTAAGATTTTGTTTGGAAGATCTATCCAATGGTGAAAGAGCTGTGTTAAAATCTCCAAGTATGATTGTGTTGTGGTCTATCTGATTCTTGTATTTGAGAAGGATTTGTTTGATATATGTAGAAGCTCCATTATTTGGGGCATAGATATTTATGATTGTTATGTCTTGTTGATATATGATTCCCTTAAGAAGTATGAAATGACCTTCTTTTTCTCTTTTTACCATCTTTGGTTTGAAGTCCACTTTATTTGATATGAGGATGGAAAGTCCTGCTTGTTTGCGGGATCCATGTGTGTGATATGTTTTTTTCCCACCCTTTCACTTTCAGTCTGTGGATGTCTTTTCCTGTGAGGTGAGTCTCTTGAAGACAGCATATTGTTGGGTCTTGTTTTTTAATCCAGTCTGTCTGTCTATGTCTTTTAATTGGTGCATTTAGGCCATTTACATTCAGGGTTATTATTGAAATATGATTTGTAATTCTGGTCATTTTGGTTTGTTTTTGGTTTTTACCTTGAGTTGTTTTCTGTTTTGAATGGTCTTTCCTGTAGTGTAGTTTCTCTCTTTGTAAATTTCCATTGTTGGTTATCATTTCCTCCTCATGGAATATTTTGCCAAGAATGCTGTGTAATGCATGCTTTCTTGCTGTAAATTCTTTTTAATATTGTTTATCATGGAAGGTTTTTATTTCATCATGAAATCTGAAGCTCAGTTTTGCTGGATATAGGATTCTTGGTTGGCATCCATTGTCTTTTAGGGCTTGGAATATGTTATTCCATGATCTCCTGGCTTTTAGTGTCTGGGTTGAAAAATCTGCTGAGATACGAATTGGTCTCCCCTTATATGTAATCTGGTTCCTCTCTCGTGTGGCTTTAAAATTCTATCCTTATTCTGTATGTTGGGCATTTTCATTATAATGTGCCTTGGTGTAGATCTGTTGAAATTTTGTATGTTTGGTTTCCTGTAAGCCTCTTGCATTTGATTTTCCATTTCATTTTTCATACTTGGGAAATTTTCTGACATTATTTTATTGAAGAGATTGTGCATTCCTTTGGTTTGAAATTCTGCCCCTTCTTCTATCCCAATAAATCTTATATTTGGTCTTTTGATGCTGTCCCATATTTCTTGTATGTTCTGATCATGATTTTTTGCCATCTTCACTGTATGGTCAAATTTATTTTCAAGATTGTATATCTTGTCTTCATTATCTGAGGTTCTGTCTTCCAGGTGATCTAGTCTGCTGGTGATGCTTTCTATTGAGTTTTTATTTGGTTAATTGTTTCCTTCATTTCAAGAATTTCTGATTGTTTTTTTTTCACGATCTCTAGTTCTTTCTTAAAGTAATCTTTTGCTACTTGTAATTGCTCTCTTATCTTTTTGTTAGATTGATCGATGGTTGCCTTTATTTGCTCTCTTATTGCTCTTATGTCTCTTGCACTCCTGCTGGTGAACAGGAACTCTGGAGTGGAACCGGAGGTGTGCCCTTGTCTCCCTTAGGCAGGGTCCCAAGCAGGAGAGTCTGTGTGGGACCCTTACAGTGAGTGTGAGCTCCTCTGGGGCTGGAGTCTAGCAGGCTCTGGTCTGCCTTCAACTGGCACCCCTGGCATTCCCTAAGGCTGATTTTGGGCTTTCTGTCTCTCTTGACCACAGGAACTCTGGAGCGGAACTGAGGCGGTCCCAGAGCCCACTTGGGTGGGGCCTCTTCATTCTGGGGTCTCTGGAGGCCACCCTTACCCTGGGTGTGCCTTCCTCTGTGGCTGATAGCAATCAGATTCTGGTCAACCCTTAGTTGGACACCAGTGGAGTTTCCTGAGAGTGGATCTGGGCCCTCTGTAGCTCTTGCCGGACCCCAGGAACTCTGGAGCTGAAGTGGTGTGGACCCAGGCTGTCCTTGGGCGGGGCTGCCTCATGCTAGGGTCTCTATGGGGACTCTTACCCTGAGTTTGGGCTCCCCTGTGGCTAGAGGTAGCAGTCCCTGGTCTCCCTTTAGCTGGACACCAGTGGAGGTTTCTGAGGGTGGATCAGGGCCCTCTGCAGCTCTTGGCAGTCCCCAGGAACTCTGGAGTGGAACTGAGGTGTGCCCAGGCCGTCCTTGGGCAGGGCTGCCTCTGCTGGTGTCTCTGGAGTTACTCTTACCTTGAATTTGGGCTCCCCAGTGGCTAGAGGTAGCAGTCTCTGGTCTCCCTTCTGCTAGACCACCATGGAGGTTCCCTGAGTTTGGGCTACTCAGTGGCTCGAGGTAGCAGTCCCTGGTCTCCGTTTTGCTGGACACCCATGGAAGTTCCTGCTGGCGGATTTAGTCCCTCTGCGGCTCCTGCCGGTGCACCATGAATCTTTTTCATTTATTGTTCTGGGCATTCTTGAGCACTTTTATTCTGGAAAAAGTATTTTGTTCAATTCAGGAAAATATAATATCATTTCTTCAATAATTTTATATTCAGGTTGTCTGGAACTCCTGTTAGATATTGGAGCTCTGGATATAATTCTCTAAGTTTGTTACTGTGTCTTTTCTATTTTCTATCTTGTATTACATTTTATCCTGCTTCCCTTGACTTCTCAATTTTAATTGCTACCCCTGCTTGTAATTTTTTGGTCCAGTTTCATCTATAATATGCTTAATTTTCAGGAACTGTTTTTAATTTTAAGACAATTTCTCTTTTAAAAATTTTTATAGCAGTTTTAGGTTCAAATAAAACTTAGCAGAAGGTACAGAGGTTTCCCATATACTCCCTACCCTTACACAGGCATAGCGTTCCCCATTATCAGCATTCCCGACAGAATGGCACATTTGCTATACTTGGTAAATCTACATTGACACAATATTACCATCCAAAGTGTACAATCTATGCTGGGGTTCACTCTCAGTGCTGTACGCACTATGAGTCTGGAAAAATGGATCAGGACACCTGCCAACCATTGCGGTATTAGAGTATTTTCAGTACTCCATCATTTGTGCTCCACCTATTCATAATTCATGTTCCCCTAATCCCTGGAAGCCAATGATATTTTCATTCTCCATAGTTTTATCGGTTGATTTCCAAGTCTGAGTTCCAGGGATTTTGCTGGGTAAGTTAGCTAGCTTCTTTGTTGGCCTCCTGTGAAACTGAAAGTGATGTAGGCTTTATTTCCTTATTGTGATATGTCAGCAACCACCCCTCCATGTATTTTTTTTAGCTCTCAAATTTTGGTTTTTTTCTTATTCTCTATATTATAGGTTATTAGCATTTTATTTTCTCAGTTGTCAATATGGTATAATTTTGGGAAGGTCCAAAAATAAAATTATGTGGTAATTCTATATGTAATCAAAAATCTTCTCAGTTTTTCCAAACAGTGACAAAATTTTCAATGAGAAGTTCTGGTATTAGTTCTTAGAATAACAAAGTGATCAACTCGTCGTATCTGAAGGAGGTATGATTGTTTTTTAACACTTGAGTAGATGAGATTCAGAGAGGTTAAGTAGCTTGACCCGAGTCATACCCACTTAATAGGTGGCAGAGCAAAAAATTCAACTCTAGAGCAGTCTGATTCTCAAGGCCATGCTGTAACTATAAAAACACTGCTTAGTATATAGGACGCCTGACACATCACAAGTTCCCAGTGATGGTAGCTATTGGCAGTACAAACACA
The DNA here is from genome assembly GCA_004024805.1 of Geosciurus inauris. NCBI lineage: Eukaryota > Metazoa > Chordata > Mammalia > Rodentia > Sciuridae > Geosciurus > Geosciurus inauris. Next base: position 4,582 of record PVHX01026088.1, read on the forward strand.
ATTATAACATTCTGTTCTAGAGTAGGGAAAATAGAATCATCCTTATACACAGTTTCAAGTTTAATTGAGGCCTAACAGCAAGAAGTGGTATTCTTAGCAAATTTCTTTTTGACTTATTGTATAAGCACAATAATGCTTTCCCCCACCCCAAGACGTCTATGTACTAATCCCTGGAAACTGAATCTGGTAGATGATATGGCAAGGAGAATGAAGGTTATAAAAGTAACTAGAGTTGATAATGAACTGGTCTTCAGATATCTGAGTGGGCCCAGTGCAATCACCAGGGAACTTCCAAGTGGAAGAAAGAGGCACAGCAAAAAGAGTCAGAAGGGTGTCAGGCTGACAAGGAGGTAGCTTATTGATGCTGGCTTTGAACATAGAGGACTGGAGCTGTGAGCCAAGGAAGGCAGGTGGTCTCTGGAAGCTGGAAAAGGCAGGGAAATTCATTCTCTCTTGGAGTTTCCAGAAGGAACACTATCTTGCCCACACTGAGTTTAGTGCAGTGAGACCCATTTCAGATTTTTGATCTCCAGAACTGTAGGATAATGTTTTTGGTTTGTTTTCTGACAGTAACTTTGGGATAATTCATTACAGTAGCAATAGGAATGAATACATTGATGAAATAAAATAAAGGTACATGTATACGTATGTGTGCACGAGCGCATACATGCAGCTTCCTGGAAGAGAAGATGGTGAATGTTTGCTTGGGAGCATGTGGAGAGGACATGCTGTGGTTAAACAGTAACACCAGAGGTGGAAGGCAGCTGGAAAAGGAAGGAAAAACTGGAACTGCCAAAGCACTGCTCAGGGTCAAGATGTGAGGAAAGCCATCTCATCTTGGACCCAGACAGGATGGTGGTTCTTCTTGCCCCTAGTTTTGCTATTATGCAAAAGAGCACAGATTCTATCCCAGCACACCCAGTTTAGGGTGAAGAATCGAAGCACCAAGCAAATAAACAAATGTGGATCCCAGTGGAACAAGAAAATTGAGAGCTGACATCATTCTTTATGTATTAGAGGGATCAAATCTCCATGGTGTCACCTGATAAACATTGGTCCATAAAGTGCTTCTTATCTATTCCAAGAGGAGAGACTGAAAATTAGATGGATACCAGCTAATGCTGTTTGGAAAATGAGGTAGGAAGAGAAGGATACCAGTACTCTAGTAAGAAGATTACTAGAGTGGCAAAGTGGGGCCCAATCCTTTTGGGGCCCTCTGAGAGTCAGTGAAGGACACACCTTATAGCGATGTCTTTGGTGAGTGAGGGGCTGTGATACTTGTCCGCCAACTCCCTTGTCAGTGGTTCAGGGTTGTTCTAGGGACTTCACTTTTCTCCCACCTGTAAACCTCCCTATGCATGAGTTGAACATTCTCTGAAAGTAGATAAAGCCCCTTGTAAAGCGCCTTGGGTGTTTGAAGTAAGAAGTGCTCAATGGGTATGAGAAAATAAATGTCAAGAATTTGTGTTTCTGCTATGCTGTCAATCATGCCACAAATAACATGTCGAGCATCCCATAGGAGCCTGTGATTACCTGAAATACACCAGCAAGATCCAGAAGAAGAAAAGTCTTAGTAGCCCAAATAGAAACATTTTTTCCTTGATGAGAGTGACTAATAGCCACTAATTTCCTGGAGGAGAGAAATTAAGAATTAATGCAAAAAAAAGTTGATGTTCAGTTTGCATAGAACATCTATATACTTTGAAAAAATCTATATAAGTGAAGAGATGCAGACTCAAATCTGAGGATTTTAACTAAATGCAGAGTTGCTCAAAGAAGACAAACAAGATAAATGGCACCACTTGTGCTTCTAAGAAAATCTATTGTGTTATGTATGTGTCCCGTGACACATTTTACTCCTTTTTCCCCTAAAAACAAAATAAAACAAACAAACAAAAAAATAAAAGCCTCAGTAGGCACACTTCTCAAAAGTATGCAAATTACAGGTTTACAATATGTGGTTGAGGATGCAGGTCAAGGAACTGGTTGTACCTTTCTTCCTTCTCTGAAGGTAGAACAGTTGGGAGCATCATGCTCGTACACTAAGAACTGCCATTTAACGTAATAGCAGTCTCAGATTATGTAAGTTCACAGCAGGCTGAACTAACCATGGCAGATGTAATGGCTCAGAAATGAACAATGTAAAAATAAGTTGAAAAGCAAACATTTGGACATTTCTCTATTCTTGACTTATATTTGAAGACTATAGTCAATTATACACTGAGATCTGGCAATATTTAGATGAAAAACTGTTCCTTTTTGTATATTCAATTCACTGATCTTTTACATTATGAAGAAAAGCAAAAATGAGGGTTTTAGCTTAGGAACCAGATGAGGGTTCAAATGCTTTTGTTCTGACATTTATTTATTGGCCAAGTCATTTCAGTCTCAATCCTTTCATTTGTCATTTATAGAAGCTCCCTTCCTCAAGTGAGTTTAGTCTGGAGGGATCAGATTAATATACAGTCTTTCGCTTTGAACTGAATGCTCACCCCCTTTCTCTTTATTCAGTCTTAGAGCAGAGGGCTGTTGATTTCACTATAATCAAGTTATTATTTACTGATGCTCTTGATTTCTAGGTACTATACTAGCTACTAGTGATACCTGAGAGAATAGAATGCAATTCTTGTCTTTGAGGAGATCAACATTTAGTGGAAGTATAGACAATAAATCTGTTCAGTTCCTTGATGTATGTGCCACAATGGAATTATATGCAAAACATTAAAAAGCATGCCAGATAATGAGGTATTTGATTCTGCCAGGGAAGTAGAGGGAAAAAAAGGTGGCCAAAGAGAGGAAGTAATGTTTGAACTGTGCCTTGAAGAATAAGAAATTTCCATTATTTTGTAAGTAAAGAGGGAACTCAGAGCAGAAAGTAAGAATTGTTACAAGTGCCTTGTTAGGCAGCAGTCTGAACAACATGTGGGGTAAATTGTTATGTCTATGGGTGAGCTGATCTCCACAGATTATTGAATGAATCATTTTGCAGAAAGAATCAACACTACTTGGAAGACTGAGACAGGAGAAATGGGAGTTCAAAGCCAGCCTCAGCAACGGCGAGGTGCTAAGCAACTCCGTGAGACCCTGTCTTTAAATAAAACACAAAATAGAGCTAGGGATGTGGCTTAGTGGTCGAGTACCCCTGAGTTCAATGCCTGGTACCAAAAAAAAACCCCCCAAAAATCCCCCACTACTTGGGAGGCCGAGGTTAGGAGAATCTCAAGCCAGCTTCAACAAATTAGCAAGAACCTGTCTCAAAATAAAAAATAAAAAAGACTAGGGATTAGCTCAGTGGTAGAGCACCCCTGCATTCAAACTTAAATATATATATAAATAAAGCCAAGATGAAGTTTGCATGACAGTTATATCAATTAATTGATTGATTTTTCTTCTATCATTTTGAATTGATTTGTGTTAAATAGAAGGGTTCAACAATTAAGATGCTCTTCTATAAACCATCTCAGCCACCTACATTTAGTCACAAAACAGAAAACAATGAAAAACTAATAAAAGATCTCTGAATAGGGAAAGAGCTCTTATAGATTCCATGGGCTAATTTATTTATTTATTTATTGGGTACGGTGGATTGAACGCAGGAGCACTCGACCACTGAGCCACATCCCCAGCCCTATTTTGTATTTTATTTAGAGACAGGGTATTACTGAGTTGCTTAGTGCCTGGCTTTTGCTGAGGCTGGCTTTGAATGATCCTCCTGCCTCAGCCTCCTGAGCCATTGGGCTCATAGACGTGCACCACAGTGCCTGGCTCTGCATTTATTTTTATTTTTATTTTTTGGTACCAGGGATTGAACTCAGGGGCACTCGACCACTGAGCCACATCCCCAGTCTTATTTTTTGTGTTTTATGTAGAGACAGGGTCTCACTGAGTTGCTTAGTGCCTCGCCTTTGCTGAGGCTGACTTTGAACTTGCTATTCTCCAGTCTCAGCCTCCCAAAGTGCTAGGATTACAAGTGTGAGCCACCACGCCGGCTAGCATTTATTTTTAATTACAGAAAACATATAAGCAAGTTCTCCATACGTAAGTATGCAAAGAAAAAATTAAAGCTCAGACTTTGGGCTAAGCCCGACAGACCACACACACACACACACACACACACACACACACATATTTTAACCCATGCTCCTTCTTAAAAACCCAAATAATAGGACAATAAAGTAATTTTCAAAAATCATAAATTCACAATGGCAAGAAAAAGAAAATCTAGGAGATCACAACATAGTAAATATATGAAGGCTGGAGTCAACAGACAGATGTTGAAATCTTAACCCAGTAGAGGGCGATGCCGAGTAGCACAGCAGCTTGGACCACATGAAAACATGAGGCCTCTTTGAAACTGGGAACTTGAGCAAGCCTGAAAATAGGAGTATTATTATTATTAAGACTGTAGAAGAAATGGACTTCCAGATTTCCTTCCTCAGCCCACACCACACACCATTAGCGGCACACACCTCCCTTCCCCTGAGTGAAAGCTGGTGAACTTTATGGAGAGATGGAGTCAGTGAGATTCTGGGCTTAAGAGACCAGGTATGGAAATTTCAAAGTCTTTTATATAAGCAAATAGAAGAAAAAAATATATTTACATATGCTTTATATATAAACATAAAAATATTTTATATAAATTTTCTACGTATACTACAAAACAAATATATGTGGTCTGTAAGTATGCAGGAAAGGGATGTGTGTGGGGGAGTGGGAGTGGGGGAAATCAGAGGACTGTGAAGATATTTAAAATTTTTAAGAATTTCATTACAAGTGTTTAATTACATAACAGAAAAACTTTGTAAAAAAATATTAAAAAAGGAATTCTCTCTCCTCACTCTAAGACTTGATGATTAGGAAATTCTCTCAGGTTCTCACATAGAACCATTTAATTTTAGATACATATGGATAGATATTACAGTGTAACTTATGATTGCGTATTACTTTAGTATCTAGAGAGAAGGGGAGTATTCATATGATAAAAAGGAGACATGTGAAGCAAATTTTTTCCTTAAAACCTTTCTATTTACTTTTTTTAAAATAAAATATTAAAAAACAAAATTCGACTTATTACAAACACTGATCTGGGTTCCGGTGTTAGAACCTTAGACTAGAACCAGAAATTTCAAGTTTTATCCTTTCTCTGCTTCAACTTCCTGCAAACGATGCTCAGTTTTCTGTCAAATGTAAAGAAGATTTGCATCTTGTTCAGTCAAACACATAACAACATTCATTCAGTGTCCAGCAGTGAGTTGGGAAGTGAGTGGGACTCTTCCCTACAAATGGTCGCATCTCATCTCAGTGCCACCCAGGACGCATATAAAGCACTTCCTTATTGTATCAAGGGATTCTTTATCCCTGAGATGCACCTCTCATATTGACCATATGATAAAAGATTACCTGACTTTTAAAAAGAATTTTTTTTTAAGTTGTAGATGGACAAAATACCTTCATTTTATTATTTATTTTTATGTGGTTCTGAGGATTCTCACACATGCTAGGCAAGCGCTCTACCACCGAACTATAACCACAGCCCCTGACATTTTTCTTAATCCAAAATTTTTACTTCTAAATAAGTGTAGTTCTTGATCAAGCCTTCACTTTAGAAAATTAGATACTAAATCATGCATCATGTTGTTTTAGAATTCTCCCTTTGACTCTCTTTTGGATCCTGAAATATAGTTTTTATCCCTATCTCAAGAATAGACCAAGATCATTTGAAATTTAAGCCTAGTAAATTAAGTTAGATAAGAAAGTCAATAAATTCTGTTTAGGGAAATAGAGTTGAGGAAGAGCCATAGAGTTTTGTATGTGATTGCCAAGCAATTCTAACCGCAATAAATTTTTCTTCGAGGTGACTATTTCAAAAGAGATTATCCATTGGACATATAGATTTTAACAGATAAAGTACTTGTGGCCAAACACTCACATATTCTCCACCTTACTGCTCTGTTGCCTTTTGATTTAATGTTTTATTCTTTGTTTGTGTGTGTCGCTACAGCTATGGCAATTTCATTCATCTTAATTTGTCAATGCCTATGAGGTTGTCAGTCTGTAAGTTTAGTGCACTATCATAATCAATCAGGTAATTAAAATACTTTTTTCTGTTATAGATGATGAATTTGGAATGAAGATAATATGTATGCATTCAGAGATTGCTGGAGTTTGTCCAGAGCGTAAAGCAAAAACACAGTTTAACTTCAGAATATGTGGTGGACGGTGCAGAGTTCTGGGGATTGCTGCTATGATGGGGTGGGTAGAGAGGCAGAGTGCAGGTTAGTTGATAAAGTTTCACAAAACCATGGGATATTGGCCTTTCGGATTTTTTAGGCAGATTCTCTCATTTTACAGAGGACTACTCTGAGGCACAGAGATTTGATTTTCCTAATACAAATGGAAGTGAGGGGAATCAAATTTTAGGATTTAGTGCTTAATGATTGCAATCTGCTTTTATTTCTTCATAACCTCTCTCTTTCTCTCTCTGATCCTACTTTCAGGCTACCTTTGAGATTGGTACTCTGTCTCTATTGCTTTCTTGCCTAAAATCTCATTTTTCTTCCAATTTCTTATTCCTCCCTGATTTTATGTACTTAAGCCTCCCACCCCCGTTTCTTTCCTCTCTACTCAAAAGTTATTTTATGTAAAAGGTGCAAGTTTTAGAAGGTCTCTTAGCTAAACTGGCATGTACCTTTCTGTTGTTTATGTCGTGCCTCGCGTGGGTTTGCTGACAAGTTGGGGTCCCAGAGGATGAAAGTAAGGGGTCCTTAGGAAGAATGAAATGGGGTCCTGCAGGACGAGGTATGGGGTGGACAGTTGTGGAGTCATTTCACCTAGACTCCAGGGGTTGGTAAAACTGTTCTGCCTGAGCGAGATGCAGGAGACACAGAGCCCGTTTATTCCAGGAGGTCTAACAGTTTACGAGCAGTCCTCAGACCAGTCAAGGCACAGAGGTTACAGCCAATGGGGTACCACTCTGTGTTAGGTGCGCAATCAGCATAGGGTGGGGAAAGGGGGAGAGGAGGTGCTGAAGGTATGCAGAGTGCTCCTACACCTTTCATGACGTGAAATTAAAAAGAAACCCAAAAAACAAAAAACTAGTATTTGCCTTCAAATCTTTAATAGCAGAAACCTCTATCAGTAATATTTATAATAATTTATTTTTTTCAAAGCAATCTTTCTAGTATAATAGAACTGTCTTAAAAAATATTAAGAGTAATCAGATCCTTTTTCTCCTATCAGGAGGATTCATTGTGCTACTTAGAATATTGCTCTTTATTGTTTGGTTAGTGCATGGGTGGAGAAGAGAATGGAGGAAGCTAAGCAGAACCACATTCTTTTACATTACATGGCTATCCCTGAGCATGGAAGGAAAAAAAAAGGTTTAAAGTCAAGAAGGCAGCAAGATAGGGGAGATGGAGAAGTAGAACTAACAGAGTTTAGACAGATTTTGGGGTGTGCATGAAGGAAGTTTTAGCAGCTACTTCTTGGAGTGGCAATTGAGAGAGGAAGAAATATACAGAATAGGTTTCTAGATTTTTTTTTTTTTTTGAGTCACTAGATTTGGTTTTCTCTTCTGCCTTTACAAGAAACTTTATTATAGCCATTATGCTCTTAAAATTCTGGGGAAGTTGGATTTTTATTTAATTGGATACATTACCCTTCTGTAATGGGTGTTTGAGTTAGAGCTAAAGAAATCTAGTTTCATTTGGAAAGCATAACTATCTATTTTTGATGCCTTCTCTGTTCCTCCCAATGCCCTGACCAATTTCTCACAATTTACATTAGTTGGAAAAATGGCAGCATGGCAGGAACCAAGAGTATAAGCTGGGATGTAAATTTACTTAATGCTTATACATCGAAATGGTGACCAGCATACTGAGTACTTTAAGTGTCTTCTCTATTTTTGAAACATTATAAGGATTAACTATGGCAAATAAAATCTATTGAGTCACTGATGGGAACAAATCTAGTTTCTGACCCATGATACTAAAATTTCTAGTAGCACTTTCAAGACACTGTCTTTAGCAGCTCTTTCCATAATATGACTACTTTATTTATGATAAGAGTGAAGACACGGGCTACATGAACTTGTTATATGACTTTATAACCATCTAGGACAGCACCGGAGATACATAAAGAATACGTTTCACCCTTCTTGGCATTCTTTTTCCCACTGTAACTCCAAGCCCCCATTATCTCCTGGTCTGGAGTGTGACACTAATCCAAATGACTGTTTGTTTCCTTGCAGCCTCTATTTTCAATCACAATAAAAACAGAAGTGGCAGGATATTAGAGACAAAATGGATAGTGCTAAAAAAATTACACTTTAACTTCTCATTTATCAATGTAATTGAAAGTTACTAGCAGGGTGTGTGGAGCCAATGTTTCTATCAGGGCATGAGTAATCTATTTATGCAGCGTAATTCATCCTTCTGAGGTTCTAATGAGGACTGCTTAATTCAGGTTTTAATCAAACCTGACAAACCATCGTTGAAGTTGGCAATGGTCTTGTTCCCAGGTGCCATTTCCTTGCAAGTTTGACGTACCTTAGATTCATCTTCTTCTCTGCATTTTTTTTTCCAGACTTCACTTATTATAACAAAGCAAAACAAAAATGTACAAGTTTCCCTTAACATCAAAATGCCAAATGTTTCTGATTTCTTTGATTATTCAGAAATGCTACTAGCCATGAGCAGATGTTTTTTATTCCTTTTTCTAACTATGAAAAAAATTTAAAGAATTAAACAATAATTTATTTATTTATTTACAAGCAAACCTATCTTGTTTTATAAAATACATATACTCCTTGATAAGCCCATGTTCCAAATCTTGCTCTTATCTAGTAGTCTATTTGAGTCTGACAAGATCCATCTGCTGATGAGTGATGGAGGACTATGCATTTGGCAGCCCCTCAGCCTGAAAACTACTGTCTCATTTGAAAAACAAAACCAGTGTGTTTTCAGAAGAAAGTGCACAACAGATAGGAGATTCATGACACAAAGAGAAAGGGTGAGTTAATGCATGGAGTTTAGTATGTGTGTAATCTTTAGCATTATCATGTAATATGGGAAAGGTATTTAAACAGTTCCATTGCCAAGAGTAGGATTATGTCCTCTATAAAGAGCAGAGTACATTCTTCTAACTTAAGATTCTTCCTATAAAACATTTCTATTATCACATGAAACTTTTTACTTTCAAATCCCTTTAATATGCTTTATTACATTTTTCTTCATAATAAACTTACAAAACAGGTATCCCATATAACTATTTCATTTTAAAGTTAAATAAAATGGAAGAGGCTAATTTGTTCAAGGATATGTTGTAAGATGCAATAGTCTACACCTACTTTGGCTTCAAGACTTGGGACCTTTCCATTCCCTACCTCATGGATGTCAGGAGAGATCAGCCTTTGACAGAATTATTGCTGTACCTAATATCATGGTGAAGATACCATGATTTAGGAAATAAAACTCTTTATCTGATCCACTTTGGGAAGATATACATGCAGGGCAACACTTCTGGTCTTATTTGTAATTCCAAGACTTTTGCTATATATGAAACCTGTTTTTCATCATAGATTATATCAAATGCAGACACTTTTGACTTATGGGGTTGCATACTGAATCCTAACTGTGAGTACCAAACACACGGCTACAAAATAAGATATTGTTCTCCCCAACCCAAGACATCTTTGAAAATCCCCAGTCTCATTGTTTTATTGTAGCTCATAAATAGTATTTAGATGGGAAGCTATTTGCTAAAAGCATAAGAAACTGAGGACCAGGGAAGTTAAGTATTTTATTAAAGTATAATATGTTCTTGGTGCCAGTCTCTCACATTTTAGACCATCTGAGTTCATAGTCATTGCCTCTGTGGATGCATTTAAAGGATCATTTATGAAATTTCTACTCTAGGCATTGTCAAGGAAGGTTATGGTCAGAACTGAGGCAGGGGTTCTTCTTTAGGTACACCTGCTTCTCAGACTGTAGAGGTAAAGGTCAGAGTCAACTGAGGATTAAGCCTGGCTACAGGCTCCCCTTGTGCACACAAATAGCCTTACCATTAAACAGCACCAGCCAGGAGCATACTCTAATCCCCGTCCTTCCCCCCCCGCCGCCCCCCAATGGAGCATTTGTTTATTTTCTCTTCATTCTTTTTTAAAATTGGTTAATTTATTCTAATTAGGTATATATGACAACAGAATGCATTTTGATTCATTGTATACAAATGCAGCACAACTTTTCATTTCTCTGGTTGTACATAATAAAGAGTTACACCATATGTGCAGTCATGCATGTACCTAGAGTAATGATGTCCATCTCATTCCACCATCTTTCCTGCCCCCATGATCTCTCCCCTCCATTTCCTCCCCTTTGCCCAAAGTTCCTCCATTCTTCCTGCACCACCCCCCATTATGGATCAGCATTCACTAATCAGAACACTTGGCCTTTGCTTTTTTGGAGATTGGCTTCCTTAGCATGATATTCTCCAACTCCATCCATTTACTTACAAATGCCATGATTTTATCCTCTTTTAATGCTGAATAATATTCCATTGTGTATATATACCACAGTTTCTTTATCCATTCATCTATTGACGGACATCTAGGTTGTTTCCACAGTTTAGCAATTATGAATTGTGCTGCTATAAACATTGAAGTGGCTGCATTACTATAGTATGCTGTTTTTAAGATTTTAGAGTATAGACCAAGGAGTGGCATAGCTGGGTTCCATCCCAAGTTTTCTAAGAAATCTCCATACTGCTTTCCAGATTGGTTGCACCAATTTGCAGTCCCCCCAGCAATGTATGAATGTGCCTTTTCCTCCACATCCTTGCCAACACTTATTGTTGTTGGTACTCTTGATAACTGCCATTCTGACTGGCATGAGATGAAATCTTAAAGTAGTTTTAATTTGCATTTCTCTAATTGTAATCCTTTTTGTTTTAGGAATACTTGCCTTCTTTAATCAAGGTGACAGGATTCTAAGAATGCACCTTCTAGACTCAATGCTGGATACAGGAGAAGATCTGAGGGCCATGATATTGAACTGAATAGTATGAAGCAGACAGGTGGGGCACACTGCAGACAAGTGTGGAGCAAAAGCCACAATGATTGGCTAACTTTTCGTGATAATCTCCCTCATTCTCATGACTACAGGATAATGATGAGAGGCAAAGGATTGTGGACTATTGAATTAGACAATGCATCTAAAAGTGTGGTTTTCAAGAATGAGTCAGGAAAGTGGACTGAGCCCATGAGCTTAGCTATCCTCAGTATCTCAAACTTAGTAAAATTTTAGATTACTTTTTAAACCCATAATCATTTTAGAAATCATATCAGAAGTATTAGCAAGAAGCAAAACATTTCAAAAAATTTCTGGAAAATTAAAAGCAGATGGAATCTGATCAACAGAAAAAAACAGTAGAAATAAAATTGCTCCAAAATGGCACAGAGAATAATTTTCAAAAAGCAAAGTTAGGTGAAAAATCAGCTCAGAATTAAGTGTACAGATTAGATACAGGCATTAACGCTGTCATCAGGATGATTTCTTAAAGAGTATCTTGTTTGACTTCTCCCTCATCTTCACTCTCCCCCACTTTCAAGGAGCTTTAGAATGTGCTGCAGGCTGAGGTACTGAGAATGATCACCAGTTAATGGGCTCTGCATTCAGATAGTTCTTCGGTTAGGTATTGAGGATGAGCAGAGAAGCAGAGAAGATGTTGAGGATCTTTACAATAAACACTGGGAGGAAAAAAAAGGAAGCACTTTCAGAATTAAAATATATCAATGTTTTCACTTTCTCAGAGATTTCCTGACTTGGGCTAACTTGGAAGTCCTCAGCCTGCATGTCTGCAACCCAATGTCCACAATAAGAGGAGCTTATTAAGTGGCTCACGACATCCACGTATGTCCTCAGCACTCTCCGCATATACCGTGAACCACCACCACCTCTGAGGAATACAAGAAAAGAAACATCAGAGCAGCCGAGAAAACTCAGATTAAGTCCTTGAATTAATAAATCTAGATCTTCCTTTAAGACTATGTGATGAAGAATCATCAAACATTTAAGGTAAGTCGAGAATTTTGGGAGGAGGACCATATGAACAAGCAGGATCAACTTCACTGATGACAGGAATGATTTTGAAAATAAGATGAAACCTTAAACAAATTTAGTTTTTAGCAATTGCCAAGATTGAGGTAGTTTTAAAATCAGAAAACAAGACCTAGAAAAGTGAATAATGTGAAAGCAAGAACAATTTCTGTGAAATGAATAAACTATAACAAAAAGAATCAAGAGAAAGGCAAAACATTCAGGTACCTCTTGCTGAAGAATAGAATATTGATCTGAAAGTTAAATTTGAAGTTTAAGGTGAGACCAGAAAGAATAAAGGTAAGAAATATTCAATGAAATTATAGAAGAGAGGAAAATTTCCCCCAGTTTTAGAAAGATTCGAGTCTTCAACTTGCAAAGGCTACCATATACTGGGCTGGGAACATTAAAAATAAACATCTAGACAAATTCTGCTAAATTCCTGGACTTTAAAGACAAAGATAAAAAGTCTAAAAGGTTCCAGAGAGAATAACAAAAAAATGGTACTTAATAGATTCTGCTGGCTGTCTGCCATTCCTGTCTCCTCCTCCTGTTCTCCGTCTCCTCCTCCTTCTTGCTAGAAGTTTGCTTTTATCAGGTGTTTAGTTGCCTCTTTACTTCTGCGGGGAAGGTAGATGTTATCATGTCTTCTCTGAGGGGAAGAATTGTGGTGCTCTTATTCCTTTTGCAACAATCGATTTGAGCATGGAAATTCAATTAAATTCTGGTTCATGGGACAAAAGTCAGTCTCTGGAAGAAAGTTTTGCTCTTTGGGGTTGGAGAGAGAAAAAAAAAAAACAAATCAAAGATACCTTGTTTGCTGCAAGATGTTATGAAGAGTAAAGTGATTCCTGCAGTTCCTGTGTATCTCTCTCTCATCAACATCTTTTTGATAGCATTAAACACTAGGAAAGTAGGATTCTTAGTTGTATTACTGCAACATTGAATTAACCCATACTGGTACTATCCTATCACTACCCCGTGCAGAAAAAGGTTGTTTGTTTTACTCTTTGGGTCAAGTATTCTATAACTTGAAAACAGAATGAACTGAGGATACATTCACAAAAGATCAAATAGATGAGTGGTGCCATAATTCTCAGCAAAGATATTGACTAGAGAAAGTTGAAAAATAATTCAGAGAATAAGCAAATTTCAACATAGAATTCTTTATCAAACTATAGTACTCTGTGAGGGCAAAAATATTCATTTGACAAAGAGAAGTCTTCAAAATGTTCATTACTCATCTATAGTCTGGAATAAGATGATTTAGAGCCATAGTCCTGCAACATGTAAAGAAATGGAAATAAGGAAGAAGGAGGAAAAGCAGAACAACAACTAGTACACGTTAGTATCACTCAGAAAAATAAGGGAAGATGGAGATAAAATTAAAAGATTCATATTATATGTCATCTCAATGCCTTACTTTTAAGTTGCCAAGTTTTAGTAACATAGGATCAAATTTCCTCCTGAGTGTAAAAGTACAGTAAATGCATGTACTTTACTATCAAATAGGAATGCATTAAGCTATTATAGTAAATGACCAGAAACACATTGCATAAAAATAAAGGTCTTCAATTATTTTTTAAAAGAATTTATGCCCAAGGAAAATGATAGAGCTATATTATACATAATAATTTGGAATCAAAATATACTTAATAATACTAATAAAACGAAAACCATTTTCAATATTTGAAAAATAATCTTTAATCCTAACATTTTATATTTTGTATTGAGAAAAAGTTAATAAGAAGTTTTTAATTTTAATTAACCTTTATCTTTTCATCATCACTAACAACAGATAGTAAATAAAACCTAGACCAAAAAAGAAACACATTCATAACTTTAATGGGAGACCTTAATCTACCACTCTTAGAAATTTATAGATGAAGGAAATAATAAACAAAGTAACAGAAAGAGTTTGAATAATATAATCATTACATTAAACATAATAGGTATGTATATAACCCTTTGTAATAATAAACAGAATGCATCTGTGAAACATTCATGAAAGTTGAGCATGCAACTTTAAAGCTGCAAAGATAATAGCTACTAATTCTAAAAAGGAGAAATTATACAAAACAAATTCTCTAGCCACAGAAATAATGTAGACATTAAGCAGAAAAGCGTATTTAAAATAAATGTTCTCATTTAATTTTCAAATAAATTTCTGAAATTTCTTGGGAAATTATTTAAAAAGTACATTTATCCAAATGGATTAAAGGGGATACTGAAACATGCTGTCACATACTTTTTGGAAAACTACAAGGATAGACTCACATATAAAAACCTAGCTAGCACACTTTACTGAGAAAGATTCATAGTCTCACGAACTATGGCTTCAGTTTGAAAAACTAGCCATATAAACCTAAGGAAAGAAGAAAAAGAAGCATTAACAAAGATAAAAAAGAAACCCATAAACTAGTGAAATAAAAGCCTGAATAAACAGCATTAAGCACAAGAAATATGGTACAAAGATTTAAAACTAGGAGAATATGTATAACTTTATACCAATAATTTGAAATGTGAATCAAGAAAAAAAAGATATAAATGTTTCCTAAGATAACATCAGAGACACAAAAAGAGGCAGAATATCTGGACAAAGAGGAAACTGAAAAATAAAAAAATCTTTTTAAAAAACCTTTTTAAAGGTGAGATTTTATAGTGATTCTAACCAAACCTTTAAATACATTATTTAAAATATTCCTGAGCATTAGAAAGACAGAAAGATCTGTGTTCTTTAGGATGCTGCAGTAACACATATTCCCATGCCAGTAGTGTAACATGGAAGTTTACTTGCCAATCACACAAAATCTGATGAGGGCACAGATGAAGGTTGCAGGCAGCAGTTCTCCATGTGGTGAATTCCTCCCCAGGGCTCTAATGTTTTACCTCCAGTATCTCTCCCCACTGCCTCCATGTTCATTGAAGTAGGGGAAGAAAAAAGATGGAGAACTGAAGGGAGAGCATGCCTTACATAGCTTTATTGCTACTTAATATGTTGAAAGTAAGAAGTTTCTGATGAGGATGCTTTAAAAGATGCAAAAACTAAATCTAAAACCACAAAAGCCCCTTTAGCTGATTGAAGGATTTCTCTCTTAAAACTACAGAAAGCTATGTGTAGTCAGCTTTTTCACCGCTGTGACTAAAAGACCCAACCAGCCCAATTGTAGAGGAGGAGAAGTTTATTTGGAGGCTTACGGTTTCAGAGGTCTCAGGCCATAGACAGCCTGGTCCATTCCTTAGGGCTCAAGGTGAGGCTGATCATCATGGTGGAAGAGTATGGCAGAGGGAAGCAGTTCACATGATAATTGGAAAGCAGGGAGAGAGGTCTCCACTTGCCAGATACAAATATATACCCCAAAGCCACACACCCCAGTTCCCTCATCATCTAGCCACACCCTGCCTTTGCAGTTTCCACTGTTAATTCTTATCAGGGGATTAATTCAATGATTGGGTTAAGACTTTCACAACCCAATCATTTCTCCTCTGAACTTTCTTGCCTTGTCTCACACATGAGATGCTGGGGGACACCTCACATCCAAACCATAACAGTGGTCAAAACCCAAAATATTGAAAAATATTAAAAGTATCACAATTGAACTAGAAAATGAGCAATGTGTGGATATTTTATGGACAGATCATTTCATAATACATCTTGAAAACATAAATAAAATTTAAATATTGGAGTATGAAACAATCTTATTTTTGTGAACAACTTGAAGACTTTATGAATCAATTAACTATATATTGGAATAAATATGAGGAATAAGCAGGGAAATACCAACTCAAATGGAGAAAGTGTTTTCCTATATACTAATAATTAAAAGTATACTAGGAAAAATGTCACACACAATTAGTAGATGAAGGAAACTGTCCTAAATAAATGTGAGTCATTCATATTACAAAAAGTGAGGAATGTGTTTTGTAAAACTCTACTTGTCCAATGCATCCATAAAATAGATGTATGCTCAACATTCTATCCAATTTTCTTAGTTGAAAGTGATAAACATTCTAAGCATTACCTAGAAGAATAAATATATAAGAAAAAGAAATAATTTGGGGAACAAATGAAAGGAACTTTGATATTGGTTGTTAAGATCAAAGCTATTAAAACACAAGGCTGAAATGTTCTGAAAGAATATATAACTTCAGAAGCAGAAAAATTCAGAAGCATGCATGGAGTTAAATGAAAAAGGTGTAAGTCAGTGGGGAAGGAATAAATTACAAATTGATTATGTCTAAAAATCCATTTGTTTGCTAGTATAAACAAAGCTAGAATCTTCTTCCTTGCCATATCCTAAAAAAATTCTAGAGATATTAAACTTCAAATACTTAAAAATTATGAATGGGTTAGAAGTGTACTGAAAAAAAAAAAAAAAGAAGTGTACTGAAGAATACATTTATAAATTTTCAACAAGAAACACCCTCTTAAGGAAAACATAAGATTCAAAGTACTAATGGAGGGGGCGGTTCCAAGATGGCGGCCTAGACGGACGCTGTGGTCAGTCTCTCCAGAGCCAGAGGTTGAAGTTGTGGAAATACCATCTCCCAGCCAGCTTCTGGATATCATCATACAGCTACCCGGGCAGGAATTTCACTTGCGCGTGTAAGCAGGGCCACCAGCCAGCAGCCATTGCCACAAGCAGAGTGACTTCAGC
>PVHX01026089.1:0-21331 GCA_004024805.1 Geosciurus inauris
TCTTTCTTTCTTTTCGCTCTCTTTTTTCCCCCTGCATTTGGTGCTGTTTTATTATTTGATGCTCCATGAAAAAATCTCAATATTGTGATTTAGATTTTGCCACTGGGATTCAACACAGTAGTGTTGTGCTCTTCTTGAAGGAAGAACTAATTTTTTTAAAAAGATAAAAAAAAAGATTCCTACTATGAATATCAGCCAAGCATACATTTTTTATGCTTTTTTATTTTATTTTTTCCAGTACTAGGATTAAACTCAGGGTGCTCATCCACTAAGCTACACCCTTTTTATTTGTAAATTTTAAGACAGGATCTCACTAAGTAGCCCACGCTGACATCAAATTTGCAATTCTCCTGCCTTAGCCCTCTGAGTATCTGGCATAACAGGTATGTACACTGTGCTCCACTACTTTTTCTCAATTTTTGTGTGTTCTATAGATAATATTCAGATATGTCATAGAGTTAAATATATGAGAACTCATTTTTGCATATAAGTGCTTAAAATACTGGTAATGAGAGTGATATATAATGTGTATCCCTAACAAAGTCAAAATGATAAGACTAGGTGAAACAAATGCCAAATAGTGGTGAAGATTCAGATATCAGAAGAGAATATTCCATTAGTTGGTTGTCATTGAAGGATCCCATCAAGATGAGAATCCACAGGACATGAAGTAGGTTTACGAGCTTATATAATATGTAAGAATACATTCAAATGTCATCTATGCACTGATTTGTTACATTATCACAATTAAAGCTAGATACTTTAAAAACATGTCCTTTACACAATGGATTTGGGGGCAAGAATGCATTTACATCATTTTCAAAAAAAATTCCATAACTGAAAATAGACATTTTCCATGGAAGAAATTGATAAAAATCAGTACAAGTCTGGAAATAAGTTCAAAATAAAATAATACTATAATAAAAATAATGACAATAGTAATGAGCAGGACAAATTAATATGATGTCATGTTTGTATAGAACATCATACCTTATAAAGGAGTTTTATTTTCACTTATCTCCAGGAATTAGAGCCAAGGAGGGCTGTTCTTGGCTGACATCAACTCCCAGAGCCTTTCTTCCTGTTCTTTAGCCATCATAGATACAGGCATGGGTGTTAGACTCAGCAAATGTAGCAACTAGCAGTAGCTGTGAGGTACGGCTCATCCATGAGGAATTAATGGAAGTAGGCTGCTGTTCCAGGTGAGGGAAAACATTGATTTTCCTGTAAAAAGCGATAGGCACTTCTGCAATATGCCCCAATTCATCCACCCCTGCCTCCCTCAGATGTGAACATGATGCTTGATGTAAAAGCACCTTATAAAATCTTTCAAGAATGAGAAAATTCAGGAGAATCTTAGCAGCTCCAAGCTTGATAATTGGGCTGCTGTACCAACAGGAGCAACAGCCTATTCTCATGTGAACAAAATAAACATAATTGTGCTCAACTACTCCAAGTTATGTTTTCTATTATTTTAGCCATTGATTCACAAGTGGGGACAAGGGAAGGCTGCCCCAAGAGGACACTTATGGTTGTCAGAACTAAGCATATTGGCATCTTGTGGCTAGTGGTAAGAAATGATGCTAAACATACTACAATATACAAGCCAGACCCTAAGACAAAAGACTATCCAGCCTATAATATCAATATCAATTTTAGGAAAATAAAAACAAACAGACAACAAACATACTATGCCTTTTTATGATTGAACTGAAAAACTTCTTCCCATATTCCAGATAGAAGAGTTCTCCAAGGTATGTGATTTGCAAGGATGTTATTCTATTGCATAGCTTCTTTTTATTTTCTCTATGGTATTATATCATATAAAATTTTTTTAAGTAAACTTTTTAAAAATTTCTATAAAGTCCAATTTTTTGATTCTATCCTTGTTCCTTGTGCTTCACAGTTAACATATAATCAAGAAATTCCCTTCCTAAATAATATTCAAGAAGAACAAAAACAGATGTCCAAGAAAAATAAATGTGCACGAATGTTCACAGCAGCATTATTCATATTAGCCAAAAGGTGGGAACAACCCAAATGTCCAACTGATGAATTAAATAAACAAAAGTTTGTACAACTCTAAAATACAGTGATATTTATTAATTAAAAAAAATGAAATACCAGAAAAAAAAAATGTCAGTCATGCCACAGTCGAAAAATCTTGACTGAAGGAGTTATCTGAAATCAGTTAATCAAATATTTAACAGATAAAGGAAATGTAACAATTCGCCATTTTTATCTCTTAAGGAACAAACCAGTATGTTTTCTATGTTTTCATACCACTCTGAACTTCCTACAACATGGTTCAGGTAGCTTCTTCTATTACTTTTAAAAATTTTATAACTGTACTATTTCCATTTAACACTTGCCACTTGTAACACTTAAGGGTTATAAAGTTTAGAATTCTGTGTTTGTGTTGGCTTAACTTTTGCCTGAGTTCTGGCCTCTGGGCTAGGAGCATCCAGGGTGCTTTCCAACCTGCTTTGAGAATCAGTTAAGGGAAACTTACCAAGTGAATGAAAAAATAAATAAATAACTTTTGATATTTTATAGAAATATAAAAACAAACATACAACGAACATACTATTAATATATTTTAACCATAAAAATGCATTTGTAAGATTTTTGTTGTAGTTCATTGTAATCAGGAGTAAATTGCGTTTCCTCTGAGCTTAACCAAATCAAAACTTCTTCCTTTACAGTTGTGGCTAAGTCAAAATACTCTAGTGCTTTTTGCTTTGTTTTGGTTTTCAGTTTATCATTCTCTCTTTAAAGTAGACAAATAGAATCAAAGGAATAGTTTTGGTCTGACTTGATGCTGCTATGAAAGAGAAAGCAAATTTAAAATAATCAAGTTTACATATATATGCTTATATTATACTCACCCACATCATAATGTAATCATAATTTTTATGTTTGAAAATTCAGAAATATTAATAAATATCAGTCTTTATGAGTCAATTCATTTTACCCTTATTAACTGAGATGCAAATTTTTTTCTTTCCTCATTTTCAGAACACTTAGTTTTGGGAAAAATGTTCTAGGAAAATATCTAGTTTTTGATTTATTAAAGATTGATATTTCAGTATCATGACAAAAATATAGTGAATATTTTTAGAGTTCAATGTAATAATAGTTATAAAAATAATATTTATATTAATATAGTCACTTATTGAACATTTACATTGTGGTAAATACTTTGTAAGCACTCTGCATGTTATCTTATTCAATTTTCATAAAAACTTTCAGTAAGACAACATAACTATTCCTACTTTGAATGAGAAAATATGGGTAAGACTCACTTATGATATTGCAGTTAGTAATGCAGCCATTATGTGCATTCTTTTTACAATTGAACTATTGCATATAATCAAAACATGTCAAACAAAAAATGCAGAAGTAATTTGTCGAGAATCAGATGAGAAAAATTAGCCCCAAGGTATATGCTGCTCCTGTCTGAGCCTCTGCTCTTTGTAGGTTGAGAAAAGTTTTTCCTGGTAAAATGGTTCTATATATATATACACACACACATCACATACATACACACACACACACACACACACACACACACACTATACAGCCACGTGGTCTAGTTAGTACTTGTGTATTAGTACATTCATGTAATAAGTGCAAGCACTTTGTTTTTATTCATGTTAGTGATGCGAAGGATAGATCTTGAATTCCGAGGAAACATCAAAATTTTAAGAATTTTTATTGGGATTCACCAAGTTTGCATGTGGATTTTGATTCTGACATTGATTTTTTGGGTAAGAACCTGACACTACTTCACGTTACTGAGACCCTTTGCTTACCTTTTTAAATGGAAATTAACACAATTCTCAGTGGATAATATTTGTAGGTAAAGACCCTGATCCACTGCTAGGAATGTTGTTTCTAAGCAATACGTGGAAGCTAATTTTTATTATGCTTTCAGTTTTTGAATATTATTGTTCAGTATCAGCATGGCATTAATATACACTTACTAATCTACTTATTTCAAATTTTATGTTAATAATTCATCTTTATCGCATTGTTTAATTACATGACTCGTGATTTAACCAACACACATCAGTAGTACCATGACTTACAGAAATTAATGGCTTATCTGCAGCTGAGTATATTGACTCAAAAGAGAACATATAAGATACTTGGAATGTACTTATTATTGATATTTGATGTAAAGTATTCACTTTATTTAAAAAATGTAACTATTTAGACCTTTTATAGCTATTTTGTTTGTAATGCAGGTTTCCTAAATGCTTTAGATGAAAACATTATATAAAAATAAAAGATATAACCTTAAAAATAAAATTATTTTGTGCTGGGAGTACATTGTAAGAAATCCTGTAAAGTTGAGTACCCCTATTTTACTCTAAAATTTAGACTACAGGGCAATTATGCTAGATAAATATACCAACTCATTTAACTTAAATATGAGACTAACAAGGCAAATTCATAAGTTTAATTGCATTAAAGGTCAATCAGCTTTGCTTTGCTCTATGGAAACAGATTTCATTTCAAGTACTATCGAGCCTTATCCAAATGAATGAAAACAATCATAAGAAATTTCAGGATATTGAAATGTTTAAAGTTCACTATTATAACCAAAGTCTTCTGGAATATAAATAAATGCTACTATTTAAATAATGTACATTTTTCATATAAATAGAAATAAATAAAATGATTAAATATTTTTCTAGCCCATAAAAATATATTTTTAGTGTACATCCACTAGTAAGGATAGAGCTCCATATTACACATTGTATGAAATGAGAACAACTCTGCTGAGTATTCAAAGGCTTCTCAGAACTAATTTCAAAGTCTTCTCTCACATTCCTATTCTGGTCCCTCCAGTATCATCCTTGAACAGGTCATAATTACACCTGGGCTTGTCCTTGACTTGACATTCTTGTCCACTCTCCTTTCCTTTCACAGGTCATAGCCTTTAGTGTTCATACATAGTCAATAATCATATAATTGATGGACAACATAAAAATGCAACATTCCTATACTTGAAAAAATATCATCATAAAATTTATTGGAGCCAGGCACGTGGTGCATGCCTGTAATCCCAGCAGCTCAGGAGGCTGAGGCAAGAGGATTGCAGTTAAAAGCTGGACTTAGCAATTTCGCAAGGCCCTAAGCAACTTAGTGAGACTTTGTCTTAAAATAAAACATAAAAAAGGCTGGAGATGTGCCTCAGTGATTAAGCACCCCTGGGTTCAATCACTGGTACAGGAAAACAAAAAACAAAGAAAAAAAACTAATGGGATTTTTTTTCCTCAACAACCTAGTGGAATTAAGCAGCATGGTTAGATTGAACCAGTTTTAAGGCTGGAGAATTTAATATACAATAGTGCTGACTGATTTTGTAATACTGAAGTTAATAAGATCACCAAAGTCATCATGATTTCTTTTTCTGTGCCATTTTCAAAATGTTGTGCTTGATGACTTACGGCCTTTACAACAGCTGGGCCTGCTTAAACCTCTTCATAGTACAAGACCTTCCATGCTGCCTGTCAAGTTCTCTGCAGCCTGTGGATGATCTCCCTGGGATACTGGAGTAAGGATCACCTTGAAACTTATGTTAGATTCTCCAAAATGGTACAGAATTTTCAACCTAAAAAGATTTCCTGATACTACTATTTTTTTTTCTTTCCAGCATTTACTATATATGTCAAGTGTTTGTTCTGTAATCTATAGGTCAACTCTTTTAATACAGTAGATTATTTTCCAAATCTAGTAAGATTTTATTCTTCTATCCACATTATTGAATTCTGAATTTTCTTACCAATCAAACCATTCATATTATCTTAGAAGGCACTTCATATTTAGAGGATCTTTTCATTGTTTCTTTTGAAATACTCTATGATGGAGTTCAGTACAGTTTTATAAGAATAAACTATGTTAGAAAAATCTGCTGAAGATCAATTCCTCTGTATGTGAATAAGCAGTACAGAGAATGGGAAAGTATAAATTAGAATTATAGAAAAATTTACAAAACGAAGTTTTTGCACTCATTTTAAATTTATCATAAGAGAAAAAGTGTTATAAAATTAAAGAAGAGAAGTGAAGTACATAGGCATTGATTTTAGGAAAAATAACCTACTCTAATTTCAGGGAAAGTGTAAATACTATTTTTTAATAATGGACTTTTGTGTGTTTGAGGGTGTACATGAATGTGTGTGTGCACATCACTGAGAAAGAGAAAATCGGTGATTAATCTACCATAAAATAAACAGAGCCAATGTATTCTTGAGAAATAAACATTTAGAAAAAAATAAGTTTTTTTCAGTATTTTAGTATTCAATTAATTTTTCACTTAAAAATAGCTTCTCTTAGTCACTCAATGACTCACCCTGCCCCTCAAAGGCCAAGGATATTAAGTTTCCATGAGAAGGAAAGTGAGGAGTAAGTTTATACATCACCCTTTCTTCCAAAATGGGGAAAACAATGAACAGGAAAAAAATAAAATTTTAGGATTGGAGTCAGTTCTCTTGAATCAAAATTATACTGTCACTTAAAATTATATATTAATTCTAACAGATACAAACTTTAATCTTTTTATTTAATTGCAAATCTATGTTAATATTTTGGAGAGTCATGAAGCTTTGATCTATTCCCTGGTAGGGACAAAGCAAGGCAGTGTTTTTAGCTTACAGAGAGCTGCTCCACAGGTTAAATTTATGCCTTTGTGGGGTAGCTATTCACCTATTAATCAACAGCACACAAGGGACACTGAAGTGAAACACAATACTTCTAAATTGATGTCTTTTTCAAAAAATAGACTATGCATGTTATCAGATCCTTCATAATTTTTTAAAATGTTAATCTAAATCAGATTAAGTGAAAATTATTATACCTGGCATATAGTTTTCTTATCTGGCAGTGATGCCACCTGCATCTGCTCAGGATATATTTTTATTTATTTATTTATTTATTTATTTATTTATTTATTTATTTATTTTGGTGCCAGGTATTGAACTCAGGGGTAGTCAACTACTGAGTCACATCCTCAGCCCTATTTTGTGTTTTTTTTTTAAAAATTTAGAGACAGGGTCTCACTGAATTACTTAGTGCCTTGCTGCTGCTGAGGCTGGTTTTGAACTCGCAATTCTCCTGTCTCAGTCTCCCAAAGTGCTGGGATTATAGGCATGCACCCCTGCACCTGGCTTCAGGATATATTTTAAATTCACAATTTGAAAGATGCATTTCAATGATGAAATTTTAGTTCTCATAGCATTCAATGACCTACTAACCCAAATCCTGCCTTCTAGGAAACTACATTCTGATGAAATACAATCCGCTAAAAAAATAAAGTATGTATACATATACATGTGTGTGTATAAAAAACACTCATATATATGCAGATGGTAATTGGTTGTGTCTTGTTTTTCTTATTTTTTCATTTTCATGAAAGAAATAAGGGAAGACATAATAACACTTTATTTACTTGGCTAATTTTTTTTCTGGAGCTGCTCATAAAAGAATTTAAGACAATCAGAATTATAACTATGCAATTATATTCTAAAGATAAATTTTCCTGACATCTTTGTCAGTGAAACAATAAGTTGACTATAACAATGAAAATTGTAAAAGATCGAATGAGGAAGAAATTTGTCAGGTAAAAGTCTAAGTAATATGCAAAAGTTTGTCTAAATATTTACCTGAAAGGGTGCTACTCTCCACTCTGTGGAGTTGGAGGCTCAATTTAATCAACAAATATTTGAATACTATTTACCAAGTAGAGTTTTAATTTTCAAGGGGATACTAATAGAGCATAGAACACTATTCTTGTCATTACTGAATTTAAAAAATATGTGTTGTGAATACAACATTAACTCAGATTCCACAATTAGGTGAATATATAATTATGCCATTATTAAAATGTTGTGTTGAAAAAAATAACACAATGTTTATACACAGTGAGGTCAATATAATATATCATTACTACATATACACAAGTGTGAAATTCTTTGCTATTTATAGACCTCACAGTTGTGTTTTTCTCTATGTGTGGCTCTCCACTCCATCTCTTTAAAAGGTTGGCTCAACATATGAGACTGTTACATAACTCTAGGTGGGATTATTTTTGAAATTGTATGGATGGAAAATAATTTTGTTTGTTTGAGTAGCCAAACTTGTGCTGTTTATAAAATTAAACATCTTTTTAAATATTGGATAGTCAATTATGCAAACAGAATTATGTCTGTGTGGTTAAAGAATTTAAAAATTAGAGGGATATTGAAGTCATTTAAGTGATGTTCTGTGTAATAACCTTCTTATGGAGTATTGAGAACCAATAACATAACATGTACACACACACACACACACATATATATGATTGAATGTAATATCTTTATAATATAATGTGAAATTAAATATTTGACACATGTATGTATGTATATGTATATATGTGTATGGACGTGTGGCTGTGTATGTATGTGTGTGTGTATATGTGTGTGTATATATATATATGTGTATTATATATTTTTTTGACATCACGGGGTGGTATTAAACTACAGTCTAGGGGCTGGGGTTGTGGCTCAGTGGCAGAGCGCTTGCCTCGCATGCGTGAGGCACTGTGTTCGATCCTCAGCACCACATAAAAATAAATAAATAAAATAAAGATATTTGAAAAAAAACAAACTACAGTGTAGTATATACTTCTGTAAAGTTCCAGAGTTTAGAACTATTTTTTTTACATAATAAGTATGGTTTTATTATCTAATCATGTTTTCTGAGAATGTAATCAATGTCTTTCCACATCAAGCTCTGGGTTCAAGTATAAGTATTTGTTCTTCATCACAGCTTATGAAATTAAATTTACCTTAAAGAGAGAATAAACTCTTTGGTATATATATGGTTTCTAAATATGCCTGATACCTTGTGGGCTTTTTTTTCCCACATTACCATAAGACAGCTGCTACATGCCCTTGTAATTTAAACCTTGACAACAAGTGCTGAGTTATTTTAAATATCATTCATTGCATAGAATTGATAGATAAAACAGTAATTTACATGATTATGTAAAACATAGCATACATAGTTGATTTGCAAAATAACTCTGTTGATGAACTCTTCATTCAGGTTAGCTAATAAGAAGCAACATAATTTTCCTAGGTGAACTTATTATAATAGATTGAATTTATAAACCATCCAGTGATGCCTATTAAGAAATCAGAAAATTTGGCTTTTCAAGCCTGATCAGGTTCAAACATGAGAGTGTGACTACTTCCTTACTGATGAAGCATAATGCAATTTTGTGAGCACAGAAGAGAACTAGAAATGAATGTTTGCTGTTTCTTTAAATAAAAACCAGTATTTTCTCTTTCATGAAAACCAATAGAAGGAAGCATATCACCCTCACATTGTCTCTCTGAACATAGATGCCATAAAGTAAAAATACTATTCCCATTCTGATTTTCTGTTATTTATTTCTTTGTGCATCTTACATCATAGAAGATCATAATTTTGTACTGGGTAAGGATATAGACATTTTAGCAACATTATTTGGCTTAGAATCATGGCTGTGCTCTATGACTCTACAAATTCTCTGGACTTCAAACTCCTCTGCTGTGATATGTGGAAAATAACACACATATTTCTGGATTTGCATTTATCAGTAAATGCAAGAGTTTGAAATAATGTCTGAGATCTAATCATCACCCAGCAACATCAGCTGTTATTTTTTAGTCCCCTGCCATCAGCAAACATTATCTCATGCTCATGCTAAGATTTTGATTGTAGTCTTGCATTCATTTTCTAAATGAGTTAACCAAAGCATGAAGAGTTTAACTAACTTGTCCATGACCATTTGACTAGTAATTTATAGAACAATGATTCAGACATGGGGATTTTATATCTAGCCTGTGATTCCCCAGTTCAGTTCGATGGTGATAGAATGACGGTCTATTAATGTAGGGTTGTGCTTCAAAGGAATTACAAGCCAAAATTGCAAACTGATCAAAAACATTAATAAAGAAAATTACAATTAATTTAAAACTAAAAGGACAGTTGGGCATTTGTCAGGAAGACCAGAAAAGGAAAGGTTAGACATTACTACAAAAAAGAAGAACGTATGGCCTTGAGAAAATACAGGTCATTCAAATAATTTATTAAGCCAGGAACGTGGAACAGGACAGTAAGTCTTGCAGATAGAGACTAAGTTTGGGGCACCCTGTTAAGTGTGGGCTTTCCACCTACATACACACACACTAACTAGCACTTCTTTACAAATCGTGGTTTAGATATTTTCAACTAGAAGGGTAGCTCTTTTAGTGCCAGGCCACATCTCCTTCTTCTCTATATTAAGAGAAGAAGTGCTAATAAGCATTATTATAATTCTCTTCTATTGATTATTGATTGCTCTCCCTCCCCCTCATCTCACATATGCCATATGTGAATTTTTACCTTTTGTAATTGAATTATTTTATTTAAGATTTTACTATGGAACAGAGATTATCTCTTTATATGTGGAAAACTGGGATTATGGAAGTTTGTGTACCTTGCCTGACTGTGTTTAGCTAAAAAGGCACTGATTCCAGTTCAAAACCCAGACATTTGTCCTGAATGAATATGGTGTGACAAAGTCACCAGTAACATCATGCCTTCCAAAGGGGATGCACACAGCCCTGTGATTAAATTGTAAAAGTTGAAAAGTTAGTGAGTAAAGTTATCTTTTTGTTGTTTGCAAAACTCCAAATAAAGTCAGATTCTCATTTATTCAGGCAAATATATTCTAAATTTGGTTTACATTTGATTAGCTAACTTGGAGATCCAAACTAACAGATCTCTTGACACCTTTTTTTTATCCCCCCTCCGGAAAAAAATAGGTTAGGTGCCTGGCAATGAAAAGGAACCTAGGTATATGTTTGTGTGTTCCACATATGTAAGAAGCAGTATAAAACAATAGCTAAGAGCATAGTTTTAACCTGGATTACCCTGGTTCAATGTAGTATTGATTAGCTCTATTACCAGGGAAAGTCACCCAGCAATTCCTACTTGAGTGTCCTCATATATAAACGGGAGTTTATAGTACACCCATGCAATAGACCTGTTCTAAGGATTGAATAGTTGAGCATTCCCTGTGCAGACTTTCTGATCAGGAGTTTGAAAACGTTTGCTACCATTAACAATGCATGATGGGTGTGCATTCTGGATCTTCAAACTTCTTTTGTGTTTATTTCCAACTATCACTGGAGGAAAATGGAAATTGTGAGCATCTATAAAGCTATGCCCAGGATTTTTAACCATGCAATGATGTAGTAGACATTGTTGTAAGCCCGAGAAAAGAACACTTCTTAAGTTTCAAGTTGATAGGTGAGATCTCAAAAGGAGATTAATAAACAAGAAGAATTCCAGATTGGACATGCTTCGGCAAGGTGTTGCCAGTACAATAAATTAGGGACAGAGCAAAATTAAAGTCACCACAATTGAAGGGAAGGTTGATTATCTCCAAGTCAAGTAAAAACAGTTGTACTTCATTAATAGGCAGTTTTCTCCTAGGAACTTCTAGCCTGAGGCCCTGCCTTAAATTAACAAAATTGCTCATAGTCTGGTTTTAAATACAAAAAATCCTTTGGGCCTACCTTCTATTCACCTTCTGCTTCCATAATGCTATAAATATTTATTATTCTTTTTGTCTTTATATATATATATATATATATATATATGTTTATAATTTCTGTATAAATATAGGGTTGCCTGAATAATAATAATATTATAAATTCCATGTTTTAATTTGCCCTGAGTTCAAAATATTCTGTCATTATAATTTTGTAAATATTTTAATACTTGGACATATACAATCATTCTACTTGATTTTCAAATGTTTGATATTAATCATTTATCTTTTATTTTCATGATGTCAGTCTTAATTTCACATTGGTAAGCAACATATTCTTGCTTCATTTACCACCATACTCTTATTTTGATTAATATCCCATGGCTCTTTAAAATAATTAGTATGTTTCATTTATTGCTTTTGTGTGTTGGATATGAAAATTGATATTAAATGTCATTCATAATAAACCTTTTTTTATTCTTACAAATTTTTTGTGCATTTTGCCATTTAATACAAGAATTCTGAATTTGCTTATTTCACTTTTAACTTTCTGCCCATTTGGCTTCATGTATTCAGAAGTTATGTTATTAGGACCATATTAATTTATTATTATTTTTTATTTATCATATATATAAAATTATATATATATATACAGTTTAATCATTTTATGTCATTTTGAGATATGCCTCTTCATCTTACTAGAACTGCCATAAATTCTATTTTGTCTAACACCATTATACCTATTTGAGCTTCATTTGGCTATTATTTCTGTAACTTTACATCATTTATTTTTGTCCATATCTTTGTTTTTTTTCTTTTTTTAGTACTGGGGATTGAACTCAGGGGCACTCGGCCACTGAGCCACACCCCAGCCCTATTTGTGTTTTATATAGAGACAGGGTCTCACTGAGTTGCTTAGCGCCTTGCTGTTGCTGAGGCTGGCTTTGCACTCACCATTCTCCCGTCTCAGCCTCCCAAAGTGCTGGGATTACAGGCTTGTGCCACTGCTCCCGGCTTCATCCGTATCTTTTTATTTCAAGTGGTTTGTTCCTTAGAAACACAAACATTTTTCCCTTTCAAACCCAGTGTTACAATACATATTTTTAATTAATTAACATGATTTGATGTAATTATTGACATATTTTTAATTAATTAACATGATTTGATGTAATTATTGACATGTGGGCTTAAGGACAGTTTCTAATTTTTCCTTATGTTGTTTTAATTAGCTTATAACCCTTTTATACACTTGTCTATTCTGCCAAAAATTAATTTTATCTTTAGATACATCAGAAAAGGTTGCATATACCATTATGATTCATCCTTAAAACTCAAGCATTTAGCACGGCACGGTGGCGCACACCTGTAATCCCAGCACTTTGGGAGGCTTAGACAAGAGAATGTCAAGTTCAAAGCCAGCCTCAGTCAGCAATGGTGAGGTGCTAAGCAATTTAGTGAGACCTTATTTCTAAAATAAAATACAAAATAGGGGTAGGGATGTGGCTCAGTGGTTGAGTACCCTTGAGTTCAATCCCTGGTACCAAAAAATAAATAAAATAATAAAATAAAATAAAATATAAGTAAAATAAAATAAAACTCAAGCATTTATATTTTATTACCTAAAGTGAATATTTTTAATTTTTTATTTATTCTTTTTAGTTATGTATAACATGAAAATGCACCCTGATATTATCACAAAAGCATGAAACATAACCCACTCCAATTAAGCCCCCAGCACTCTCCCACCCCTTCACTCCACAGATTACTCTTTAATCCATTTACTCATTGTTTTTTTTTTTTTTCAAATTTAATTAGCATCCTATTCATACAATCAGTGCCCAACATGGGGGCCCACACTGCCACCTCCATGCACACACAGTTGGGTCAGATTCATTGCACTGTTCTTCTCTTTTCCAGTCTCTCCTTTCTCCTCAATATCCTTCATCCACTCTACTGATGTTTCCTATGTTTTGATGAAATTCCTTCTCCCTCTCTTGTTTCTTTCTCTCTCTCTTTATTTTGTTTGTTTTGTTTTTAATCTTGCCCCCTCATTATTTTGGATTAGCTACTGCATATCATAGAAAACATTTGACCTTTGACTTTTGGGGACTGGCTTATTTCACTTAGCATGATAATCTCCAGTTTCAGCAAATGGCATATACCAGCAAATGCCATAATTTCTTCTTTATGGCTGAGTAATACTCCATTGTGTATATATGCCATAATATTTTTACCCATTCATCTGTTCAATGGCACCTAGTTTGGCTCCATAGCTTGGTTACTTTGAACTGTGCTGCTTTATAAGCATTGATGTGGCTGCATTACTATAGTTTGCTGATTTTAAACATTTGGGATATACACAGAGAAGTGGGTTAGTTGGGTCTTGCACTAATTTGCAGTTCCACCAACATTGTATGTGTGTATCTTTTTCCTACAGCCTTGCCAACATTTATTATTATTTGCATTCTTGATAATTACCCTTCTGACTGGAGGCTGAAGACATCTCAATGTAGTATTAATTTGCATGTCCCTAATTGCTAGAAGATGTCTAACATTTTTTCATATATTTTTGGACAATTTCTGTTTTTCCTTTTGAGAAGTATATGTTTAGTTCTTTTGCCCATTTATTGATTGGGTTTTGTCTTTTGTGTGGTGGTTAAGATTTTTGAGTTCATTGTATATCCTGTATATTAATGTCCTATCTGAGAAGCAGGTGCCAAAGAGCTCCCATTCTGTAGGCTCTCTTCACCCTCTTAATTGTTTCCTTTGCTGTGCAGAAGACTTTTAATTTAATGCCATCTCACTTCTTAATTTTTTCATCTAAAAGTTTAATATTTTTATTACTTGATATTTTGTTTCCTTATTTGTAAAATAAACACACTCTAACAGCTTAATAATTATGCATATTTTATTTTTCTTCCCAAGTTTTTTATAGATAACAAAATAAATTTTTGATATACAAGCTATCTAATGTTAGTATTATTACTTTTATAACATTCCTACAATTCAGTGACTTTAATGAATTTTAACTCAATTTACACATTTCTTTCCAATGTGCAATATTAATAATTTATTTTAAGTTGATATACTTTTTAAACACAATAGACTATTAAATTGTTTTATGTTTATATTTACCTTCATATTACTTACTTACTTTTCATTCTTTCCTATGTCTCTGTGCATCCAGCTGGAATTATGCTTATGATAAAGAATATTCTTTAATGTTTCCAACATTAAAATTATATGGAAAATAGAAGATGTCAGGGTTTTTTAAATAGTAAATCATTTCTATTTCATTTTTTTGAAAAATCTCTAAAATATTAAATTTAAAAGTGGCAATTGTGGTCTTTTGTATACCCACGAACCACCACCTCTAAAGGACACTCGTCCCCTTTACCAGATCACCACCAGTTCATAGTCAATCATCTTTTTTTTATATTTATTTTTTAGTTGTAGGTGGACAGAATATATTTATTTTTATGTGGTGCTGAGGATTGAACCCAGTGCCTCCCGCGTGCTAGGCAAGCACTCTACCACTGAGCTATAACCCCTGACCGTTTATGATATTAGTGTGAATTAATTTTCCTTTCTTGATCTTCATTATGATATCATAAAGTGTATACTATTTGCATTCAGTTTCACTTAGCCTAACAAGTATACGCATGATGTACATACATATAGAAATAAATATTCAATATGGACATAATAAAAAGGGTTTTTTTTTGTTATTTTTTAAATTTCCCCAATACTTTATCATTAATATTTTAAAATAGTAACAAAAGTCTTATTTTTAGTTTCCTCAATACTTTATTATTAATATTTTAAAACATATAAACTTTGTAATAATTTTGTTAGTGAATAGACATATTCCCTTGACTTATGTACTTATTAATGTTTTTGTCATATTTGTTTTATTCATGCATATAAATCTTGCTAACCACCCATCATTATGTCTTTTGATTGACTTCAATGAAAGTTTCAGACAACTGTATACCTGTGAAAGTTAATTTTAGGTGTCAATTAGATTAGATTACAGAATACCTAGAAAATTGGTAAGGCATGATTAGGTGTTTCTTTGAGTGTGTTTCCACGGACAAGCACACAAGGCTGAGTGGCTAGGTGGGAAACACTTGTCCTCAACATGAGTGACCACGATCCAGTTGACAGGGGCTACTGAAAGAACAATACACAGGATCCTCAGGCTTTCTTTCAGTTTAGACAAAAAGTTACACCGTTGACTTCCAAACGTTTCTGAGGCTGTCAGATTCAAGCTGAATGTGGGGTCTCCAGCCTGCAGGTGACCTATTGTAGACTTCCAACTTTCATAATTACATACACCAATTGGCCTAGGAATTTTCCTGATATATCTATGTATGTGCATCTTTATCAGTCTATCTATGTATCATATTTGTGTCTCTGAAGAAACCAAATACAAAATGCCTTAGCATTTATATTACTAGCTGGAGTTTAATACTCATGTATAGTTCTTTCTGCAGATAAGTTATGTATACAGGGTTATAAATTAAGTGTACACAGTTAATTATTTTTATTAGGAATTAAGATGTAAAAGTTGGATTATCCATTTTGTTGTGTGTTGATGAGAGATTGGGTTGCTTATAGTTTAAGATGATTATAAGTAAGTTATTATGAAGGTAACTGCGTAAGTCCCTTTGTGAAAATCTTTATTAATTTATCTTGGGAAAATACCAGAAATTAGGATTGTGACTTTAGACACATAAACATGTAAATTTTTAATTTTTTAAAGACAGAATTGTATCTTTCTCTTATATGAGCACCCTCACACATATAAAAACTCATAGACACAAACACACACCAGTACACAGATGTTATATATAATACACTGCTATCAGAAATAGAATGTTGTAATCCATCAAAATTTTTCTTCTTTTCTGGAACTCAGTGTTGCTTCCACTGTGAAAATTACTCAATTTTATCTTAATTCTCCTATTATCATGTTTCATATCCTAATCCTATATTTTGCCTCCAGAGGAGAACAATATGGCTTTTCTGAAAACTAAGCTACTCTATTTAATATTTGTACATTTCTTAGAAGGATGATGCTTTGATCTTTCATCATTTAATCATATTGATTTTTCCAATGATTTTCTGTCATCTCCAATCTCAGTTTCTAAACCACTCTTTCCCCCCTTATGACTTTCATTCTTGCACTGATTAATATGTCCATTCTTAAAAATAGGGAGAAAAGTTCTCTTCTCAGTAGGCTTATTTTCTTTCAACATTGAGTGTAATATTACTTTGAGTGTTTCAGAGAGAATACATTAATAATTTATCAATATATGCCAAAGTAATTAGAAGGTATTTTAGACAAATATGTTTTGAAATAGAATGATTAAAGGTAAAAAAAGAAGTAAAATAATAAAAGTAAGTACCTAAGAAGTGCCTCCAGTCTGATTCTTAATTTCTTAATAATTATCTCCTAGAAATTAAAGCAGGACTGGGAAACACAGGGTAATATAACTAACTAGACATAATAATAATTACCCATTCATTTATCCACAAAGACATCTTTGTTCACGGTGCAAGTGTTTGCTGTGCAGATATTTGTTATTGTTGGATGAAATGTTACTTTCATGCTTGAATTCTCAAACACAAGGAATTTGATATTCTTACTCAGTTATCTATGGCTTTCAATCAGACTTGACTCTTTGCCCTAAAGAGATTGGCTCATGTGTGGGTACAGAAAGGTTTACATGTAGGGTTAATTATTTCTTATAAATATGTTAACATCTTGTCAATCACGTAGGCAAGGCTTAAATTTTTGCCGTTAAACATGGAGAAAGAACTTCAACTTGAAAATAAGCAACCGAAATTCTCATTATCTCTAGGGTCTCAATACCAGTCTCATTTCTTTGAGTCTTAGACTATATTGACGGACGTACAAAGAAAGTTGGCCTGCAATAACCCCCTCCAATGAATTGAATAGCCTGACATTTTTTGAGGAGGTATTTGAGAATGTTAAAATACATACAGAATATCACTTCTTCAAGATAAAGTTTCATATGGCCATAATTTCATGAAGTGTTGAGCTTGAGAATAAACTAATCAATGTTTCATCTATATCATAATATTGTACTTGGTCATGGGTAGTACATATACACAAATGTACATAAAAAGGGGAAACATAGAAAGTGTTCATGACTCAGAAGTTTAGTAACCTGCAAGACAAAGAATGTCAGGAATAGAATATATTAAATGCTCTTTAAAACTAAGATAATTCAGTTAATTCAAGCAAAATTTTAGTTACTATAATTAGTTACTATAGTCACGGAACTTCTAAGAGGAAAAGGCACTTGTTACAAACCTTTAGTAACATTCATATAACTAAAACAATTCTAATTTAAAAAGCATTTGTAATAGAAAAGTCAAAGTATATATGAAAGTCTACCAAGAAAAAGGGTACAATATAGCATACACATGTATCCTCTTTTTTTGTTTTTACATTATTGGGCTCATGGTAGTTTCTAGTAATTCTACACTGAATTTCTTGCAATTTATGATAAAAAGTTTGAGTTCAGACTTTTTTCAAAATATTGCAAATATAAAATTTCTATACATATTCTTTCTTTGAAGTATTGTAAGTCTAAATCTGTACTGTTAAATGAGGCCTGTTTTTCACTATTTCCTGTATTCCCTTAGGTAATGGAATCAATAAGTATCTGAACAAAGACAGCATCCTGTGTACATTCTGCATTTTGCCTTGAGGTGATCTGATTTAAACAAACTTTGTAAGAAACCATGTTACCTGTATAAGAGAGCAAATACATGAGAAAGAAAGCAATTCTTGACTCATGCTGGGTTTTCTATAAAAGGATTTTACACTAATAAGAAATTTCAATAGGAAAATAATAAAGGTATGAGTAATTTAGTTGAGAAAAGAATTTCTAAACAGTTCAAAGTGATTTTCTAATGACCTTTTAATATGCATTTTTACAAACTAGACATTTAAAAATTATATTCCTAGCAGTTGAATCTAAATTCTGATAAAATTTTTGAATTGTGAATGTAAGTATTGTAATAAAAAAATGCAAATGTAGGGGCTAAGGTTGTGGCTCAGTGACAGAGGGCTTGCTTTGCATGTGTAAGGCACTGGGTTCAATCCACAGCACCACATAAAAATAAATAAACAAAATAAAGACACTGTGTCCATGTATAACTAAAAAAATTTTTTTTAAATGCAAATGTACTGTTCATATGACTGAATATTATATTTTAACCTATTCTCTAATTGATTTGTATTTAAAATAAATATTAATATTAACTCATAACTATATATATATGTGTATATATATAAATTTTGAAAATACTCATTACAACAAAATCAGAGTTAAGAAATTTTAGGAGTTTAATAACTAAAATGGTTAATTTGTTATTATTATACATTTTAAATGAAATAGTTTTAAAATGAGAGATACCTCTATAATTGGAGGAATAAAACATTGCCAGCTTTCCATTTTGGGACACAAATTTACTACTTCAGTGGTTGTTTATTTTTGACTCACAAAATAAATAAATCAAACTGGAGAGTCATTGATTTCCAGTTTGAACATACTAATCTTCTTACTTCTCTCTCTTTAATCAGCAAAAATTCTTTCTTGTCATTGTTTCAATCATCCAAGTATTCTCCTGAGGGTCTCTTTTAGTTACTTTGAGTATATCATATTGGCAATTCAACTTCATTGCAGTTAGGGAGAAGAAAAAATGATAAAATGATTCAGGAAAATTTACTATGTTTTCTAAAATGTGTGTGTGTATACACACACACACACACACACATATTTATGTATATATATGTTATATATATTACACTGCAAACCAGTGTATAATATTATGAATCTCACAATTTATAATCTCATTTGACATATCATCTCTATCTAACCAATTTGAACTGATTTTGTTCTATTTCTGTTCACTCTGAGAGATAAGAAATAATTTATGAAAACTCAGTGTACCTTAAATATACATCTTCATTATTTCTGACTATGGACTATATTGATATTTCCACATCTTCTATGGATTTTCTCTTGTTAGTAATTATTGCAGACACCTCATAATCAATGAAAATAAAACCATCATGATTTTAAGTAAAACTTTGTTTTACAATCATTAGTGTCAAGTACACAATACACACATATATATTTGCATTTATTTTAGATTATAATAAGTAATTGTATATGTGTATACATGTGAATTTATATATTTACATTTACAGATACATAAAATAACACTATATCTGATTATATAAACACATGTCAAATTATGTACAAGAATAAAACACTATTAAGCTCTTTAAG
The DNA here is from genome assembly GCA_004024805.1 of Geosciurus inauris. Lineage (NCBI taxonomy): Eukaryota > Metazoa > Chordata > Mammalia > Rodentia > Sciuridae > Geosciurus > Geosciurus inauris. The sequence continues at coordinate 19,903 of PVHX01026089.1, forward strand.
TCAATTAGATGAAGTGGTAAGAAAAAGTAACTAATACTGTTAAATCTAAATATAATGTTATTACTATTAATAATCTGGTAAAAAATTATAGACATATAGTCTCAATATAATGTTTGGGTTTTTTTTTTTTTTTTTTTTATACTGGAGATTGAACTCAGGGGCACTCATATACCCAGCCCTATTTTGTGTTTTATGTAGAGACAGGGTCTCACTGAGTTGCTTAGCACCTGGCTTATTTGGTGTTTTTTAATGACATTATATGATTAGCTATGCATTTCATCAGTTTTCTAAGGAACAATCATGTCAATATTAGAATGCATTTATTAGACTAAAAAAGTTGGTAATATGATAACATATGGAACATACTGAATAAACTCAAAAAATTCTCTTATATAACAATATTTGGCTTTAGTAAAATATAAAATCCCAAAGACACTGACAAAGTCCTAGAGGCACATGAGCTGCCCAAACTGAATCAGGAGGACATACACAATTTAAACAGATCAATTTGAAGCAAGGAAATAGAAGATTCCATGAAAAGCTTACCAACCAAGAAAAGCCTGGTACCAGATGGATGCTCAGCTGAGTTCTACAAGACCTTCAAAGAAAAATTAACACCAATATTCTCAAATTATTCCATGAAATAGAAAAGGAGAGAACCCTACCAAACTCATCCTATGAGGCTAGTATCACCCTTATTCCAAAACCAAAGACACATCAAGGAAAGAAAACTTCAGACCAATATCCCTCATGAACATAGATGCAAAAATTCAATAAAATTCTGGAAAACATGCATACAAAACCATATTAAAAAGATAATGTGCCATGATCAAGTGGGGTTCATCCTAGATTTGCAAGGTTGGTTCAACATGCAGAAATCAATAAACATAATTCATCACATCAATAGTCTTAAACACAAGAATCATATGATTATCTCTACAGATGTTGAAAAAGCATTTGACAAAATACAGCACCTCTTCATGTTCAAAATACTAGAAAAACTAGGAATAGTAGGAACATATGTCAAGATTGTAAAAGCTATCTATACTAAGCCCAAGGTCAACATCATTCTAAATGGAGAAAATTTTAAAGCATTCCCTATAAAAACGGGAACAAGAACAGGGATGCCCTCTTTCACCACTTCTATTCAACATAGTCTTTGAAACTCTAGGTAGAGCAATCAGACAGATGAAAGAAATTAAAGGGATATGCACAGGAAAAGAAGAACTCAAACTATCACTATTTATCGAAAGAATTATCACATTAGTAGGAAAGATAACTGACTTCCATATAAAACTGCAAAATTAATTTCTTTTCAAATTTCAAGAAGCTAAATGTATTGATATTACTTTTTATTAACATATATTCCCAGGATGTTTTATTACATTTCTATGCAAAGCTAATTGATTTATTATTCTTGTATTGATAA
>PVHX01026090.1:0-21195 GCA_004024805.1 Geosciurus inauris
GGTGGTGGTCTCCTGAGTGGTTTCAGTGGGTTTCTCTGTGGGGGTGGTGGTCTCCTGAGTGGTTTCAGTGGGTTTCTCTGTGGGGGTGGTGGTCTCCTCAGTAGATTCAGTGGGTTTCTCTATGGGGGTGGTGGATATTTCTGTGGAGATACTGATTTCAAATGATCCAGTTTGTGAAGCTGGAGATGTGGTAGAAATCCCTGTTGGTGCTGTTTCTACAAAGAAAAACAAATCCTTGGAATTCAGTCAAAATCATACCAACTTGAGTGGGTGGGCTCAGAGAGGCCCACCTCTCCTCCCACTCCCAATCCCTAACTTCGCTCACTTAGCAAACACTCATCAAACAGCGCTCCCACCATACACCAGCTACTGTGCCAGGTATGGGAAACCCAAAAATGAACAGGAGGGGAAAATGTGACTAGGCTACAGGTCTCGCCAACAGGAGCACTAGGTAAAGGGTTCTGGATGCAGCCCCAGAGATTTCCTGGCATCAAAGACAGCTTCACTCAACCAAGCATCCTGACGGTACAGGGACGATAGAGGTGGGAAGAACATAAAAACCTACGTCCGCTGCGTGACGCTGAGCCACAAGGACTTGCATTTTACACAGCTCCTATTTAGGAGCCCAAGGTGGTTGTCCCAGGGCGTGGCACCCTTCCTAGGGCTTAGGGGTTCGTCTTACCTCGACAGGAACCTTGATTGATCCAAATGAAATCCACAGCAACAATAAAACTGGGGTTGCTACCCCGGATAGCCTCAAAAATCAGCTGAAGGAAGAAATGAAAATGACTCCTTAGCAACTCAGCAACTCTGCCAGGCATGTCCTCTGCCAAAATGTCACTTTGTTGGCACCTCAACGGCCCAACCTATCCAGGTCCTTGAACCCTACGTTCATCTGTTCTCTGCTCCTGTTCCATTTCTCAGTCCCATCCCCAGCCCTGAACCCCCTGACCACGTGCCATGCAGACACATATGGGGCCCACTCTCCATCTCTCACCTGCATGGGCTGACGGTGTCCTGAAGAGATGGAGACAGAAGCATTCAGCCAGTCAGGGCTCTGAGACCCAACGCGGTTCCACAGAGAAGTGGGGGAACTGCCGGCAGGACTGCCCAGCAGGAGTATGAGTGTAGTGCCCTCTCCAGGGCCATTCATGTGGTAAGAAAACACCACACAGACGTCCCCGGGGGCACAGAAGGGCCGGCTCATCAGTCTGACAGACTGCCCTGCCTTGGAGAGCTTGTCCGCCTCAAAGTAGATAAAATGATCCCCTGGGCCAAAGAGGGAAACGAGTGCAATGAGATACCCACACCAGAAGGTCTAGTTGCTGCTATAGCTATCTCTGGCTTTCCAAGTAGGCATCAGAGCAAATAATCAAACACCCCACATGACAGCACTTTTTCCTGCTGGCTTGGGATTTCTAACTGGAGAATACAAGGAAAAAAGGTAAAACCAAACCTACAACCCAGACTCCATTGTTGGCAGCACCCATAAAATGTCTTGGCTGAGATAATGACATAGTGGATTTTGAAGGCTTAGACTTAATGAAGTGGGAGGACTAGATTTCTTAGGGAATGGCAGTAATCCCACAGCCATGAGCATCCTCAGCTGTGTTCTACTCTGTAATCTCTGCAGCCCTGCCCTTACAACAGTTTCCCAATAAACACTGCTGGCTGATCTTCACCACCTCCAGTGTCCTCCATCAATTGCTGATTCAGCAGTTCATTGAGTTGAGAGGTCCTCAATCTCCTCACCTTGATAAGAGGACTCACCCACAAGGCCTGTGACGTTGCTGAGAATAGTTTTACTTCCCCAGGACCACTGTCCGCCACTTTCTGGTCTATGGGTCCAGTCACAGAAGGGATGGGCTCTGTCTTCAAAATCGCACTGAGGAAAGCTGTCTAGGAGGTCCAGCAAGAGGTTTAAGAAACTGAGGCAATGCTCTCCACTGCTGTCCCTACCATCCCCAATCCCAGGGGGCCTCCCAGAGCCCTGTTCTCACCCCCACAGGGAGCAAGGCTGACTGCGTCCACTGCTACTGCTGGCTCTGGGGTCCTTCCAAACACACCCACCACAGTGAACTGCAGAGAGATGAGAGGAGGAGAGAATGGGTCTAGAGTAAGTACACAAACCTTCAGCCCTCCAAAGCCCAATCTGATCTTTTTTTTTTGCGGGAAGGGGATCTGGGGATTGAACTCATGGGCACTCGACCACTGAGCCATATCCCCAGCCCTGTTTTGTATTTTATTTAGAGACAGGGTTTCACTGAGTTGCTTAGTGCTTCGCTTCTGCTGAGGCTGGCTTTGAACTTGCGATCCTCCTGCCTCAGCCTCCCAAGCCACTGGGATTACAGGTATGTCACCGCACCTGGCTCTAGATCTGACCTTATTCCATACAGCGACCCCGGCCCCCTTGCTCCTGGTGTCTTGGGGGTACCTACTATGTGCAAAGACCTGACCCCTTGCTCCTTTGTACCTGTATCTGTCCTGGTCCTGTATAATTGACAGAAATAGGCTGCCAAGTGGGTCCAGGTTGTCCTGAAAAAAGTGTGTGTTTCCGGATGCTGCCTACAATGGAAAAATTGGCGAGAGGAGTGAGCTTAGAGGGACTGAGAAATGACTTCAAATCTATACCCAAAAGGACGAGTTGCAGTAGGAATATTTAACCAGCAATGCCCCAAATGCAAGCAATTCTTCTCTCTCCCTCTTCTGGCACATTTATCTATTTTTCTAGAATCCAATGTCCTCTTCATTTGCACTTCATGGAAAATATCGCACGTATCCCAGATTTCCCTGGACCCTGAGACATTCCTCCTCCCTTCGCCCTTGTTTCCCCATCAACCCAACCCTCAGAGATGCACCCAGGCTAGTGCAAATCCAATGAATTCTCCCAGCTAACCCAAGACGGAAGCGTAGACCACGAGGGCGGCGCCAGGAGACCGGTTCCGCAGGATATAGTAGAAAGAAAAGGTCAGACAGCCTGTGGAACGGCTCAGGGGACTCAGGAGCAAAGATTTCTGCCCCGGCTTTGCATTTTTGGGATCCAGGAGCATGTAGAAGCCACCTGTGAAAGAAAAGTCCTATGAGGTAGGGTGGCTGGAATTGAAGGGGTATGACCCCACGTGAGATGGGGACCTGGTCCTGGGGAACCCCAACAGCCACCTAGAATCTGGCCGCGCTGAGGCATTCAACCCTCCCCCGAGTGCTTGGACTAGGTAAGGACGCGGCGCCGCCATAGGCAACACGGTCACTCTCAGAAGCAGCCTCCGAAATCTAGTCCTTTGGGTGCTGACTCCTTGAGCCCCCTCTTACATGGCCGATTCGCACATATTAGTGAAAGGGCCAGCCCGAGGGTAGGTCGGTCCCCAGCCACGCCCCCTCCGCTGCCAACTCAGGCAGCCAATCAGCCTGGACTTCGCTCCGTGACGCAACTAGCAGCCGGGAGAGGCGGCGGCGGATGCGTGCGTCTCGCGCATGCGTGCGTTCGGGTGCCAGCCTCTTGCGTGGCTCTAGGTGAGCGCGGTTGATTTGCGGCTGGACAGGGATAGCGGGCTTGGGGGAGGCAGAGAAGGAGGCGGAAGTAGAGGGAACAACCCCGAGGGGGAGAAAGGAAACAACTGGAAGGAAAGGGAATGGGAGAACTGAATGAGAAAGCAAGGACACATGAGAAATGGAAGAGGAGAGGAAAGAAAAAGAGAAGCCAGGTGCGGTGGTGCACGCCTGTCCTCCCAGCAGCTCCGGAAGCTGAGGCAGGAGGATCGCAAGTTCAAAGTCAGCCTCAGCAATTTAGCGAGTCCCTAAGCAATTTAGTAACACCCTGTCTTAAAAAAAAAAAAAAAGTTGGGGATGTGGCTCAGTTGTAAAGCACCCCTGGTACCAAAAAAAAAAAAGATAAATAAATGTTTATATTTATATGGAAACGGGCAAGATGGAAGAAACTAAAAGATAAACGAAAACCGGTCAGCTTTTACTGAAACTGCTAGGCATGGGACACGATGCCAAGTGTTGAGGGAGGCCAAGGCAAGCTGATAGGAACCCCCTCCGTGGACTTATGATGAAGATGAGCGTGAGGGGTTCTCAAGATCTTTCTAGAAGGCAAGCCTCAGGCAGCAAGATGACCTGAGGAAGGGGGACTTGGAATAGACACTTAGGAAGTTGGATGAGGGAAAGATGAAGAAGAAAAGAAAATGTGGAAATGATCAGGTGGAAGGAAGGAAAGGATTGAGAAGAAACAAGAAGTGTACACTCAGAAAGGAAATGAGGGCCGGGCAATGTGGTGCACGCCTGTAATCCCAGCACTTTGGGAGGCTGACACAGGAGAATCGCGAGTTCAAAGCCAGCCTCAGCAACAGTGAGGCACTAAGCAACTCAGTGAGACCCTGTCTCTACATAAAACACAAAATAGGCCTGGGGACGTGGCTCAGTGGTTGAGTGCCCCTGAGTTCAATCCCTCCTACCAAAAAAAAAAAAAGGAAATGAGGGCCTATGATCTTTGATTGACCTACAAAGCTGGGCCCTGATGGCTTGGGAATGTGGGCTGTGTGGAGAAGACTGAGAGAGGAGATGAGAAGAGAGAGAAAAGGAAGGAGTAAATAGCAGAAAGAGGAAGAAAAAGCCCAGGCAGGAGAACAGAGGTGGTGGGAAAGGAGCGTGATGTAGCAGTGGATGGAAAAAACAGGAAGACTATAGGCAAGGATTCCTGCTAAAGCGGTCAGCTGCCCTTTTGGGTTCTCTGCAGTGGCTTCTCAACACAAAGTGGGAGGGCTGGGGCTGTCGCTCAGTGGTAGAGCCTTTGTCTAGGGTGTGAGAGGCCCTGGATTCCACCCCAGGCGCTACAAAAATGAATAAAATCACATCAAGTCACACCGCTGCTCCAAATCCTGCAGAGGCCCCTGTTCACACAGAATAAAAGCCATAGTCTTGCCAATGGCCTTGGAGGCTCCACATGATCTGCCTTTCCTCTGATCTGAGCTCATCCTCTTCATTCCAGTCACGTGGCTGTACTTCCAATCCCTTCTTCCTCCTTGGCCTGGGATACCTCAAGGCCATTGCCTGGCTGGCTCCTCTGCCTGGAATGTTCTTCCACACTCTTAATATTTTCATGCCTCATTCCCTCAACTCTTTCAAATGTGTTCAGCTGGGACCTGAATGGGACCTATCCAGGTCACCTTAGTTAAAATTCACAACTTTCCTACCCCTGCACTTTCAATCCCTTTCCTTTATTCAACTTTTTTTTTTTTTGGTACTAGAGATTGAACTCAGGGGCACTCGACCACTGAGCCACACCCCGAGCCCTATTTTGTGTTTTATGTAGAGACAGGGTCTCACCGAGTTGCTTAGCATCTCTTCATTGCTGAGGCTGGCTTTGAACTCGCGATCCTCCTGTCTCAGCCTCCCTAAGTGCTGGCATTGTGCCACGGCACCCGGCTTCAACTTATTTTTACCAAAGCACTTGTCACACCATAACTATGTAATATACGTCTTTGTTTTGGTATCTGTCTTCCCATTCCTCACCAACCCACTCCATGTCTGTTTTGCATGCTGATTCCCAAGGGCCAAAGACACTGCAGGCTCGTTGTAGGTGCTCAGTAAATGTCGAAGGAAGGAAGGAAAGAATGAAAGGTGCTGGGAAAGGAGGTGAGGAGCCGACTGTGTTGGGTCCACCAGGTGGAGCTAGTGGGGAAAGCTGGGGGTGCATGCTTGGAACATGCTTCTTGCTGTGAAACTTGAGCTGAAAAAGGCTGGAGGCTGCCCAAGTTCACCAAAGTGGCTATTGTAGGGTGTGCAGAGGTCACTAGAGCCCGGAAAGCCCAAGGACAGAAGCATGGCCTGTACTCACTCCCAGGACTGGAGAAGTCATCAGTAGGTCCCACGTCTTGCTGCCCCGATGACCCCTTCTTCTGTGTCCACTTGGCCCCAGAGGCAGATGGGATCCAGCTCCAGCCACAGAGATCATTTACATTGTCAAAACTACACATTTGCATCATGCAGACTGAAGGAGAGAAAAGAGGGGATAATGTAGCTTTTTCTGAAAGGAGGCAGCTCAGGAAGGGATGCTTCAGTCTGGAGTCAGATTTCTGAGTTCCAATCTGAGTCCTATGGTGAGTCCTGGCAGGCTTTCCAGCCAGACACAGCCCGTTACCTATGGGTCATGTCCCTGACACATAACTTGACCTGCCCAAGCCCCAGTTTTCTCATCTATAAACTTCGAATGACAGGGCCCCTCTGCCTCCTGAAGTAGTCAATTAGATCATGAACATGGAGCATTTAGTCCCGTCTCTGTGCTTAATGAATGTTGATTCCTTTCACCCAGCTTCTGGAATTTTCCTTTCCTTGAATTTTCTCCCCTCCAGTCTCTAATATCAGTTTAGAGGGCTAATACTAAATGGATCATGGTGGTAATGTTCAAGTCTTCTTGGAATGGAGGGCTTCCTGAGATGCAGGACTTTCAGGGCTAAGACAGGGACAGCCCAGGGAAAGCCAGGCTGGTTGGTCACTCTAGACAAGGTATCCCCACAACTCCGTGTTAGAAGAGCATCTTTCTTGGGGTGTGGCTACTTCAGGAATCAGAGGTGTGGGGTGAGGTAGCAGAAGGAAGCCAGTAGCCTTGACTTATGAAAAACTGGGGTCCTGGGTGCTGAGCCAGGTTAGATTTGCAGGGGCCAGGAGTAGAGAAGCATGTGAGAGGGAGGGATAGGGTCTCACCCCGATTGCAGGTTCCCCGATGGATAGCGAGGGCGTCCAGAGAGATGTCCAAGTAGGGAGTGTTGCCTCTCATCCCCTCAAATGTTAGCTGCAGGATGGGAGGCAAGGGAACCCCTGATTCTGTGAGCCCTTGGCCAGGCCTCCTGTCCCTTTGCCTTTAGCTCCTGATTTCCCTGAATTCAGATGGCAGGTACCCCACACCCCCTCCCCACTCCAGCCTGCCCTCTGGGCCCTCCAACACCCATGGCACCCCCACTGCCCCCCACAGATGGCCCTGGGGTCTTCCCTTGGCCTCACCCAGCTGGGCAGGTTGAGTCCTGCAGGCACAGTGACAGAGGTGGGTATCCAAGAAGGGCTCTGTGTGTTTGTGTGTTTCCAGAGCATTTTGGGGCGATTGTTCTGTTTGCCCATGAACAGCAGCAGTCGGAGCCAAGAGCCCCAAGACAGCCCAAACATGTGGTAGGCGAAGCGCACACAGAACGGGCCTTGCTCCCATATGTCGGGGCTGCGTAGGCGGGCCACTCCACCCTGACGGAAGTTGTTGGAATCCATGTGCAGGTAGTAGCCCTCTGGGGGAGACAGAGCCGAGGATGCTGGAGCCTTTGGTCCCCAAGACTGCCCACCCACCCCTGCTCAGAGTCTAGGTGTGCCAGAGGCTCCAGCAGCAACCCCTCCCTTCATGCATCTTGGCCTGTGCTGCCCTCCCTAAGCTACAGGCTTCCCATAGGCCCCTCACCTCCATTAGGGTAGCCCCCAGGGGGCCCGGTGGTGCCAGATGGGGAGGGACCACTGGCTCTGGTCCAGTCCCCATCATCGGTGAACTCTTGGGACCAGTCACAGAGGGGTTTGGAGTTATCCTCAAAATCACACTTGGAGATAATGGCTGGGAAGAAAGGGTCCCTGTGAGGCCTCAGAGAGGGCAGAGGGCAGGAGCCAGAGCACAGAGCCACTCCAGGAGATGGAGGTCAGCAGGTTCACTAAACTTAGAGAAGGCTGTCACTAAGATTGGGAGTCCAAAGCAGGGATTTGGGAGACAGAATCTTTGGAGGAGATTCTGGGCTGGGGAATGGAGTGGGTGAAACAATAAGGTCAAAGGTCATAAACAGGAGAATCTTGCAGGCAGGGCTGAGCTCGCTTCTCCACTGTTCCTTCTGCCCTCTGTCATCCAAGGGCCTCCCTTTGCACATTTGTCCCATGTTTATGCCATCACCCTGCCCCGAGGACGCCCAAGGTGGCCACCCCTGGGCTAGGGATTGGCACTCAATCTTGGGAAGGCAAAGGAGTCATCTGGGTTCCAACTCACATTTATCCCTTTGGCTGTGAGCACTGAGTTTCAAATCCGGGGGCTTCTGTGTCCTTGGGATTGGTTTGGAAAAAAGCAAAAATATCACCCTTGTCATGACTGAGAATTAGAAGACTCTGATTGAAAATTCTCTGAGCTGTCATTTATGGATGACCTTTTCTCTCTTTCGTGTGTCAGTGCCCATGCAGTCAACGCACACTGTCTTTAGGATTTCAGGAAGGTCACCCACAGCCTCTTCCCCTAAAGTTCTTCCCACTCTCCTAAAAAACAGGCCTCCTGGGCTGGGGCTGGGGCTCAGTGGCAGAGCACTTGCCTAGCATGTGCGAGGCACTTGGTTCGAACCTTAGCACCACATAATGATGAAATAAATAAAGACATGCTGTTCATCTACAACTACAAAAAAAAAAATTAAAAAAAGAAAACAACCACAAAAAACAGACCTCCTCCAGCTCCTCCTATCCCTGCCAGTTCCTTCACCCCTGAGGTCATCTGCAGGCAGACCAGGTTCCCTGTGCATGGGAATGCTCATGCACTGTCTGGGATTCACCCTGGGGGGTCTTCTTCTTTTGGGTGGAGGTCTTTTTTTTTTTTTTTTTTAATATTTTTTTAGTTGTAGATGGACACAACGTCTTTATTTTATTGCTTTGTATGTGGTGCTGAGGATCGAACTCAGGGCCTCACGCATGCAAGGCAAGCGCTCTACCGCTGAGCTACAATCCCAGCCCTGTTTTGTTTTTTAATATAGCCCAAGTTTTTGCCCAGGGAGTAGGGGATGCATGGACCCCAGGTTGCTGGTGGGGAGTGTCTTACCAGCTACACCCAACTGAACATACAAATGGGCAACAAAGATATTCCCTGGTCCTTGTTCCTCACCTTACAAATTCCACAGAGAAGGCTCTGCCCCACATAGAACCACCCTTTCTTTTTCTTTTTCTTTTTTTTTTTTTTTGTACCAGGGATTAAACTCAGGGGCACTCAACCACTGAGCCACATCCCCAGCCCTGTTTTGTGTTTTATGTAGAGACAGGGTCTCACTGAGTTGCTTAGCGCCTCGCCGTTGCTGAGTCTGGCTTTGAACTCGCGATCCTCCTGTCTCAGCCTCCCAAAGTGCTGGGATTACAGACATGGCCACCACGCCCGGCTTTCGCTATTTTTTGATGCCTCCTATTTGAAGTCTTACCTATCAGCTGGGCCTACTTTGAGTTTTATCTGTTTTCAGAGGGTCTGACCTGCCTATCCTCCTCTCCCCCAGCCTCAGTCTGTCTCCCCAGCTCTGTACTCTCCTTCGTTTCTCCCCAATTCCAGACTCTGGGGCTAAAGGGTCAGTGCTCTTCCTGTTCACAGGTTAACCTCTCCCCTATCCCATCAGGCTCCCTGCCTTCCTCCCAGACCTCTGCCCGCCCCTTCCAGCTTCCTCAGAGCCACCTCAACAACCCCTGGTTCATCACCCACCTCTGAGCCCAGCTTACCAGATAGGGGCGGGCAAGGGACCCTGTCCCCAGGCAGCCCCCACCAGCAGCACCAGAGTCCAAACTGGAGGAGCCATAAGGGACCTCAGAGGCGTCCCTCAGGGGAGAGGAAAAGGGTACAGTGAGGAGACCAGGCCACTCTTACACCCCACTGGCCTTCCTCCCTTGGCATCCTTCTGAGGAAGCCATGTAAAACAGATAATCAGAAAGCAAGAGAAAGCCCCGAGAAATGAAAGCTATGAGTTGAAATTAAAAATCCAATAGAAGAGTGATCAATTGAAATCAAGGGAAATAAGAGAGAAAGGAAGAAGAGAGACTTGGAGGATGAATCTGGGAAGTCTACCATCCAATAAAAATAGTTCTAAAAGAGAGAACAAATGAAAATAAATAATTTTTTAAAAAAGAAAATGTCCTGCCAGTGAAATACTCAAGTCCCTATATTAAAAGATGCCTAAGTAGGATGAATGCAGAGACCCAGGGGAGGTACTTCGTGAAATTTCAGAATATCAGGGGCGATAGGAAGATCCGAAACACTTTCAGCTAGAAAAGAACAGGTCACATACTAAGGATCAGGAGTCAGCATGGCATCGGGCTTTTCAGTAGCAACCACGGATTCTAAAAGGCGGCTGAACATTGTCTGCAGAATTCCACAGAAAATCATTTCAAACCTAAAATTCTATAACTGGCAACAGGGGCAAAGGCCCCCGGAGGGTCCAGTAAAGGGAGGACAGAGAATGGCTGTGGGCATAGAATCAAAGAAGATAATCACAGAAGAAGAAATACAAGGGCCGGGATTGTAGCTCAGTGGTAGAGCGCTTGCCTTGTATGCGTGAGGCACTGGGTTAGATCCTCAGCACCACATGAACAAATGAAATAAAGATATTGTGTCCAGGGCTGGGATTGTAGCTCAGCGGTAGAGCGCTTGCCTCGCATGCATGGGGCCCTGGGTTCGATCCTCAGCACCACATACAAAGCAATAAAAAAATAAAGACATTGTGTCCATCTACAACTAAAAAATATTTAAAAAAAAAAGATATTGTGTCCATCTACAACTCAAAAAAATATTAAAAAAAGAAATACAATCAGACAACAGATATTTGAAAAGATGTCCAGCTTCACTAGTAGTAAGGGAAATAGTAAACAAAACTACCAACCATAAAAACGCCTGTTTCTGTTGTGGAAATAGGGGCAGGCTGGAGAATTAAAACCTACAACTGTCATACTGACAAAAATTTAAAAGATGGGTAGTATAGAGTATCGGACAGGATGCAGGTAGACACAGGAAGATATGGTGATGATAAAAGCAAGTGTCAGTGGCTTAGGGTAGGGTAGCTCAGTGAGAAGAACATTGGTCCAGCTTGCTCAAGATCCCGGGTTTGATCCTCAGCACTGCAAGAAAACAAACAAATGTGTATGTTGGTGAAAACTTCTTAGAAGATAATTTGACAATGACTATTAAACTTTAAAATGTGGGGCTGGGTTGTGACTCAGTGGCAGAGCGCTTGCCTAGCACTGGGTTTGATTCCTAGCACCACATATAAATACTAAATGAATAAAATAAAGGCCCACCCATGTCTAAAATAAATAAATAAATAAACTTTAAAATGTGCATAACTTGGGGCTGGGACTGTAGCTCAGGGGTAAAGCACTTGCCTCGCATGCGTGAGGCCCTGGGTTCGATCCTCAGCACCATATACAAACCAATAAAATAAAGACATTGTGTCCATCTACAACTAAAAAAAATATATATATATATATATAAAAAATGTGCATAACTTGGGGGGCTGGGATTGTAGCTCAGTGGTAGAGCTCTTGCCTCGCATGCGTGAGGCCCTGGGTTCGATCCTCAGCACCACATACAAAGCAGTAAAATAAAAGACATTGTGTCCATCTACAACTAAAAAAAAAAAAAAATTAAAAAAAATGTGCATAACTTGGTTTTTGTTTGTTTGGTACCAGGGATTGAACCCAGGAGCACTTAACCACTGAGCCACATCCCCAGCCCTTTATTAAATTTTTTAAATTTTGAGTTGCTTAGGGCCTCACTAAGTTGCTGAAGCTGGCTTTGAACTTGTGATCCTCCTGCCTCAGCCTCCTGAACTACTGAGATTACAGGCATGCGCAGCCACACCCAGCTTGCTTATTGTTTTTGAGGCAGGGTCTTGCTGTGTTGTCCAGGTTGTATCCAAACTTCTGGGTTCAAGTGATCCTCCTGCCTCAGCCTCCTGAGTAGCTAGGACTACAGGTGTGTGAAGATATGCTCCTCAAATGTGCACACATCTTTGACCCAACATTCCCATTTTAGGAATCTTCCCACAAAACTACATGTACACTTATGTAAACACATAATGCCTTAAAGAGGTTAACTGTAGCATTGTTTATAACAGGAAAAAAAATGTCATTAAGATAACTTGAGGGGCTGGGATTATGGCGCAGTGGTAGCGTGCTCGCCTAGCGCGCATAAGGCACCGGGTTCGATCCTCAGCACCACATAAAAATAAAATAAAGATATTGTCACCTACAACTAAAAAATAAAAATAAAAATATTAAAAAAAAAAAACAAAAAAAAAAACCCAAAAAGATAACTTGAGTGTTTATCAGTAGATATGCAGCTGGTTTATATTAAGACATTATAAAGGGGCTGGGGTTGTGGCTCAGTGTCAGAGCATTTGCCTTGCATATGTGAGGCACTGGGTTTGATCCTCGGCACCACAAAAAAATAAATAAACAAAATAAAGATAATGAATCCATCTATAACTAAAAAATATCTTTTAAAAAAAAAGGCATTATAGGGGCTGGGATTGTAGCTCAGCGGTAGAGCACTTGCCTTGCATGGGTGAGGCCCTGGGTTCGATCCTCAGCACCACGTACAAAGCAATAAAATAAAGACATTGTGTCCATCTACAACTAAAAAAAATAAAAAATAAAAAAAAGGCATTATAAAGCCGGGTGCAGTGGCGCATGCCTGTAATCCCAGTAATTTGGGAGGCTGAGACAGGAGAATAGCAAGTTCAAAGCCAGCCTCAGCAACAGCGAGGCGCTAAGCAACTCAGTGAGACCCTGTCTCTACCTAAAATACAAAATAGGGCTGGGGATGTGGCTCAGTGGTTGAGTGCCCCTGAGTTCAATCCCTGGTACCAAAAAAATAATAAAAATAAAAATAGAATTGCCATATGATTCAGAAATTCTTCTAGTCAAAGGAATTGAAAGAAGGACCTGGAACAGATGTTTGTACACGTGTGATTTTAGCAGCATTAATCATAATAGCCAAAAGGTGGAAAGAACACAGGGGTCCAACAACAGATGAATGGATAAATTAAATGCAGTGTACACACACACACATACACACACACACACACACACACTCAAATATAATTAGCCTTAAAATGAAAGGGTGGAGCCGGATGCAGTGGCACACACCTATAGTGCCAGTGACTCTGGAGGCTGAGGCAGGAGGATCTCAAGTTCAAAGCCAGCCTCAGCAACTTGGCAAGGCCCTTTCTCAAAATAAAAAAGAAAAAGAAAAAAGGGGCTGGGATGTGGCTCAGTGATTAAGCACCCCTGGGCATCTAGTACCCAAAAAATAAATAAATAAAAAGGTGGGCTGGGGTGTGGCTCAGTGGTAGAGTCCTTGCTAGGCCCTGGATTCCATCCCTAGCACTGTAATTAGATAGATAGATAGATAGATGATAGATAGATAGATAGATAGATAGATAGATAGATAGATAGATAATAAATTCTGGCACATGCTATAACATTGAAGACACTATGCTTATGAAATAAGGCAGACCCCAAAGGATAAATTCTGTTTTATTCCACTCATATGAAGTACCTAGAGCAGCCATATACATAGATATAGAAAATAGAATAATGAGCCGGGCGCGGTGGCTCAAGCCTGTAATTCCAACACTTAGGGAGGCTGAGACAGGAGAATCGCGAGTTCAAAGCCAGCCTCAGCAATGGCGAGGCGCTAAGCAACTCAGTGAGACCCTGTCTCTACATAAAACACAAAATAGGGCTGGGGATGTGGCTCAGTGGTTGAGTGCCCCTGAGTTCAATCCCCAGTACCAAAAAAAAAAAAAAGAAAATAGAATAATGGTTTCCAGGAGCTGGAGTGCTGAGGCTGGCTTTGAACTCGTGATTCTCCTGTCTCTGCCTTCCAAAGTGCTGGGATTATAGGTGTGCACCACTGCACCCAGCTGTTTTATGTTTTTAATATGCTGTGTTTTTTATTCTTATTTTAGGGTATATTCTACTTATATTATCTTTGTGTTGTTTTGTTGTACATTTGTTGTTGTTGTTGTTTTGGGTAATACTGGGGATTGAATTTAGGGTACTCTACCACTGAACTTGATCCTCAGCCCTTTTTATTGTTTATTTTGAGACAGGATCCGTCTAATATGCTGAGGCTGGCTTTGAATTTGTAATCCTCCTGCCTCAGCCTCCTGAGTTGCTGGGATTACAGGTGTACATGTAATCCTGGCTTGTCCTCCTGCTTATAAAAACAAAAACAAACAGACAAACAAAAAGTTTACCATGAGAGTGTGCTGTGTGATGCCAGCACCCACCTCCTACATCCTCTTTCCCACATCTCTGATTGCATCAAAAAGCCACATCGAGTGACGGATCTTATGTAAATACGCTTTGTGATATTCCCACAAGGAAGTTGCCAAATGATGCAGGTCTCAGAACATGACTGTTTTTAAGTGCTACACAGCTGTAGGTAGGTAGAGGTGTGCAGGCAGGACTGAAAGTTCACACTCGGAGCTATTGACAGTGGTCACCTCTGAGGAGGGGCTGGTGGGGATCCCCCACGCCATGCCCACTATTACGTGTTGTGGGAGTCTGCATGGGAAGAATTTGGGACATTATGAGAGACCTCAGTTGTAATAGGGACAGACAAGACAGGACACTGAAGACAGCAGAAAACAGTTTCATTTGGCTGCAGCCAGGTTCAGAGGGCAAAGCTTTCGCTGTAATCAATTAATCCCCCTGCACCCTGAGTTCAGGCAATTTTAGAACTTTATACCCAGTGTGTAAGGGGAGGGACCCATAAGTTCACAGTCTGCAGAAGTTCACACAAGAGCAGCTTTTTCTTTCACTGTTCTGGGCAAGTTAACCCTTTAAGCATAGCACCTGAGAAGGGGAGAGCTACTTCTCCCCTTTCTTCCCTCCCCCTGCCAGCTGTTACCATGGAACCCAATTAGTAACATCTTCTCTTTGAAATATAAACATCACTGTGAAGCTCAGGCCCAAGGCCAGAGGCCTTGTTAAAGGATCTGTCTGGGGCTGGGATTGTGGCTCAGCGGTAGAGCGCTTGCCTCGCATGCGTGAGGCCCTGGGTTCGATCCTCAGCACCACATACAAAGCAATAAAATAAAGACATTGTGTCCATCTATAACTAAAAAATATATATTAAAAAAAAAAAAAAAAAGGATCTGTCTGTCTCGGGGCTGGGATTGTAGCTCAGTGGTAAAGCGCTTGCCTTGCATGCGCGATGCACTGGGTTCGATCCTCAGCACCACATAAAAACAAATAAATAAAGATATTGTGTCCATCTACAACTAAAAAAATATTTAAAAAAAAAGGATCTGTCTGTCTTATTACACTTTGTTTTTGCAAACACACTTCTATAAACTATTATATTGTTAGTATACTAGGTAGTCCATAAATGTTTGTGAAAAACTAGTAAAGGGATGTTCATCACCTGGAGTGCTGATCTCTTCCAGGCCAGTGGCCAACCAAGTAAGATAGAGCAACAGGAAATAGGAAGTTTAACTACATTGAACTCTTTTGTAGAGACTCTTATTGAGTCTAAGATCTTAGTCCTAAGATCAATTATGGTGAAGATTTCTGGAGAAGCTTAATTAAGATTTTCTGTGGAGGAGGGTGTACCACTACACAGTGAGAGCCATTTGAGAGGTCAGACTGGACGGTTTGAGGGGACGAGGGCGTAGAAGTTGAAGAGATTCCCCTGGAAGTCCAGCGACACGTTTTAGAGCTGGTTGGAAAGGAGAGGTAACTGGGGAGCAAGTGCAGACACTGGGGCCGAAGTGGGGACCTTTCAAGGCAGGAGTGATTGGAGCTTGTGTAAAGCCAGAGAGGAGAAAAGGGTTTCTGAGAAAGTGCATGGAAAAGTCCAGAACCTAGAGCAAAAGGAACAACAGGGCTATCCTTTCCCCATACTGGGGATCAAACCCAGGAGCATTTAACCACATCCCCAGCCCTTTTTAAAATGTTCAATTTTGAGACAGGTTCTCGTTAAATTGCTTAAGGCCTCACTGAGCTGCTGAAACTGGCTTTGAACTCAAGATCCTCCTGACTCAGCCTCCAGAGCTTCTGAGATTACAGATGTGCGCCACCATGCCCCGCTGACAGGAGGGCTTTTTTTTTTTTTTTTTTTTTTTTGGTACCAGGGATTGAACTCAGGGGTCCTGGACCATTGAGCCACATCCCCAGCCCTATTTTGTGTTTTATGTAGAGACAGGGTCTCACTGAGTTGCTTAGCACCTTGCCCTTGCTGAGGCTGGCTTTGAACTCGTGATTCTCCTGTCTCAGCCTCCCTAAGTGCTGGGATTACAGGCTGAGGCCACCGCGCCCAGCTTCAGGAGGGTTCTTAACAGGAGTGGGGAGGGCTGTGCAGGGCAGGCCGTGATGCACATTTAGCCATTTCTGTTTTATCTGTGAAATGAGAAGTGGGTAGAGCAATCTCCGTGGGCACAAAGGCCACTGTCATGACCTTCTCAGGGCGACTCCACACCAGTCCTGGCCTTCACATCCTGCTTCCCTTCTCTCATCCCCCAGGGATGCAGCTAATGGAGGGTGGAGAGAAGGGAAGACAGACGTGTGAAAAAGCAATCACCACACAGTGCTTCGGTAGGAGCCCTGGAAAGAGCACATGACCCCAGTTGCTGGTAACAGGAAGGAAAGAGAACTAGTTAGGTCAACTTTCCATAGCAGGTGACAACCAAGGGGTTTTCTAAAGGACAAAGAGATGACAATTGGGCAAAGAAGTGCATGACATTTTTGGGGAATGGTAAGAATAATTTGGGGGAGGAGGGTTGTGTTTGTGCACACATGCGCACAAGTAGGACTGGGAGGAAGCTGCACCCTGTCTTGGAGGACCTTGAACGCCATAGCTTTGAGGAACCACTAGAAATTTTGGAGCAGTGGGCTGGCTTGATCCCACCTGCATTTTCAAAAGGCAGCTCCAAGGCTGGGGTTATATCTTGCTCAGTGGTAGAGCACTTGCCTAGCATGTGTGAGGCACTGGGTTTGATCCTTAGCACCTCATAAAAATAAACAAATAAGACAAAGGCATTCTGTCCATCTACAACTACCAAAAGAATTTTTTTTTAAAAAAAAGGTGGCTCCAACAGGCAGCAGGATGGATCAGAGGGGCTGGCAGATCTGGGGAGCTGTGTAGACGGACGCTAACTATCAAGGGTCGACACAGGCAGTGGATCAAGAGATTTCCAGAAGCCACAGACAGCGGTTCTTTCAGAGTGGCCTAACCCAATATCATGTCCTCCTCACTGCAAATATGATTGTCCTTGTTTTCTATTTGTGGAACAGAGTTCCAGAGAAATTTAGTCAATTGTCCCCCTGCTCCCCATTGTCAGAACGTGGTGCTGACTCAAAAGCCCAAGTATTTTCAGGATACTCTGTTTCCCATGCTGAGTTCTGCTGAGTCCCACAGTTCGAAGAGCCTGTCCCTCAGGGGATATTGGGGACATCCAGATGAAGGTGGGGTTCATGGGGCGTACACTCCAGCCAAAACCCTGCTTTTTATTGGCTTCATAAATGGCATTTCTACTTTAGATTTCAGCTCAAGGGGCACTTTAGCTGCTTTGGAAGAAAACCCAGTGAGGCGTGGGGGTGTGGCTCAGCATGAGCTTAGCATGCCCAGGGCCCTGGATTCCATCTGGAGCACCAAAAACAAAACAAAACAAAACAAACCCACTGACTCCCGCAGCATGGAGGCTGCAGGGCGGGGGCTGGGTGGGACACTAAGCTATCACAAACCCAGATTTTTTTTTTTTTAATTTTAAATTTTTATTTATTTATTTTATGGTTGTAGATGGACAAAATGCCTTTATTTTATTTTTATGCAGTGCTAGGGAGGGAACCCAATGCCTCACACATGCTAGGCAAGGGCTCTGCCACTGAGCTACAGCCCCAGCCCCATGAACCCAGATTTCTGATATCCCACCACCTCCAGGTATTCCTGAGGCAGCCCCTCCACACTTCTAGCATCTAATTTAGGCTCAGGGTTCTTGGTCTTTGCCCTGGAAAAGAGATAAAGATGCCTGTGCCAGCCATTCTTCCAAGCTGACAGGGAAGGGATCACATGGTCTAGTACCCTGTGTCTTTTTTTTTTTTTTCCTCACTGTGACCACAGGACCTGACAAGAACAACAAAGAGGAGGGAACATTTATTATTCAGGGCTCATGGTTTCAGAGGTCTCAGTCCATGGCTCTGGGCCTGAGGTGAGGCAGAACATCATGGCTAAAGGGTGTGGCAGAGGAAGGCAGCTCAGGACGTGGCAATCAGGAAGCAGAGAGAGAGCTCTGCGCACCTGGAACAAAGTCTAAACCCCAAAGTCATGCCATGGTGACCTCCTTCCTCCAGCCGCACCCTACCCGCCTACAGTTACCACCCAGTTAATCCAGATCTGTGGATTAATGCACTGATTAGGTTAAGGCTCTTGTGACCCAATCATTCCTCCTCTGAAAATTCTTGCATTGTCTTACACGTGAGCTTTTGGGGGACTTCTCATATCTAAATTATGACAAGAAGTTAAGTCAGAAAGACCCCTTCTGCCCCAGTGAAGTCTGAAAGCCACACCCTGGAATACCAGTAGGGCCACACAGCAATCCAGTCAGGAGACAGCACCTTCAACCTCCTGGGGATATAAGGATGCCCATCTCAAGCCCTATCCACCCTCCCTCCATGCAAACTCAGTAGATAGTCAACAGAAGGGACAAGGACAGGAAATAGTTAACCTAGGGAGGAGCAGTAGAAGGGAATTGATCCACAGCCCCTCCAGGTTGGGCAATAAGCTCTCTGATGGCTGCTTTTGATGACCTCCCTTGGCACCACAGAGCTGGACAGTCACAGGTTCCAATTTGCCAAGAGATGGGGGGTGGGAGCTCAAGGCAGGACAGAAACATTAGGGGTGATACACTGGCTCTACATTTGGGGGAACCAGGAATGGGAAAGGCTCCAAAGACTGGCAGCCTTGAGAAGCTTGGCAGCTGCAGGAATACCGTATGAAAGACGCTGGAAAGTAGGAAAGCCCTGGAAGTCACATCCTAGCTCACTCAGGGGTATGATAGACTACATGACATCTGGCCTTAGTTCCTTCATCCATAAGATGCAGGTAGGGAGACGAAGTCAACACAGCCAAGGCTTTTTAAAATTAGGAACCTATAGACATGGGAGCCATGTAATTTCCTTCCCTTCCCTATCTTTTCCAATAGGGTTCCATAAGTTTGGAAACAGTTGTTATTCTGTTGCAAATAATCCCTTCAAAATGTCACACTTTTATGAAGGAATTTTAGTAGAATCAGACTTGACCAGCTTGAAATGTCATTAATATTTGATTTAGATTCCAGTGGCTGAAAGACCCCTAAGTGCTAATGCAAAGATCACCACCTGTGGAGAAATGGGTAGACAAGGCAGTTCCAGTAAAAGCAAAGGAGACCTGTGAGTTGGAGCCAGCCAGGTGCATCTGGTTATCCTAAAGCTTGGACCAGAGAGGACCTAGGCTCACAGGCTGGAGCTGAGATGGAGAGCTGGGGCTGAGTTGGGCATCATGAGAGGGAGAGGCATCTTTGCCCATCCAGGGGGCAAGTGGGAGCCTGAGGCAGGGAAGGAGCTGGTAGTGGGAGATGAGAGAATCTAATGCCTCATTGACCAGGACTGGTTCATCCATTCATTCACCTCTCCTTTCCTCCTGCCTGGTGATCCTCTGCTTCAGACAGAAGACGAACCCTAGTTGAATTCAGGGAGTGCCTGGCCTCTGGTCCTGACCCTTCCTCTCAATGCCTTATGACTTGGCCAAGGCTCCTAATTTCTGGCCTGTTCACTTAGTAGAACCTGGGCTTTGGTTTCTTCCTTTGCAAAATGGGGATCCTCTTAAGTCCCTGCCTTCCTCACAGGTTTGGGAGAGCAAATGAGAGGGGGGCCAGGAAATCAACTTATAAGTCGCCAAGCTCACTCTAAACAGAAGGTGATGTCCTTAAACAACTGAAGATTGCGCAGACTCAGAACCATAGTGTGCTGGCTCTTGATCCCAGCCAGGACATCTAAAGAGCTGGCCTGGTCACTTATTTAGTGAAAACTGGTTTCTCCATGTGACAGTACTCCTGCTTCGTGGAGTCATGGCCTGATATTTAATGCCTTCTCGCCAGCCCCTCATCTCTTCCTCCCCCTCATCTCTTCCTCCCCCTCCTCCTCCAACATCACAGTGCAGAGAAAGCTCACCCTCCTGGCCTGCACTTGAGGAGACTCTGAAATCAGGCCACACCCTCCTGTGCCTCTCATCAGGGGCTCTGGACCCCACCAGGTTCTCCTCGCTGCTGTGGCTCTGGACACTCTGGCATCTGGACATCTTGCCCCTCAACAGTCACATACCAAGCTGTGTCTAAGTGAATATGTTTCTGTGTCTTTTCTACCAGGGGACTGCTCCAATCCAAGGACACTGGACTATAAGCAACATGGACTGAATGTAATGTCATTTTCTAGCATTTAGGGCAAAGGCTTGGCAGAGTAGGCATTCCATAAACATGGAATGAATGGGTGATGTTTTAACTGTCCCTAACACACTCTCCCACCACACCTGGCCTGGCAGTGGTCAGGAAGTTCAGGTTTGGTAGCCACTGTTATTATTGAGCTGGGGTCTCAACTGCTCTTTTTTTTTTTTTATTGAAAGCAATAAGAAGTTTAAAAGGGGCCTGGGGCTATGGCTCAGTGGCAGAGCGCTTGCCTCACATGCGTGAGGCACTGGGTTCAATCCTCAGCACCACATAAAAATAAATAAAGATATTTGTGTAAAACTGCAACTACAAAATATGTTAAAAAGAAAAAAGAAGAAGAAATTTAAAGGAAGTCAAGGAATACAGTTAGTGGCCCTGAATCCTGGAAAGAAAAACAATAGACAATTACCCTGTGGGATGTCTGTGCTTTAGGCAACAAATCAGGCTAAGGGGTAGCCAAGACTTTGGGTTGGGAGTCCTAAATTTCAAGTTCAGGTCCTAGCTGTCATGTATTAATTAGCTGGATTCCTCAGGTTTAAGAACAAGTTTCTTAGCTCCAATGTCATCAGCCTAAGAGAGATTTCACCCTTTGTTTTGTTTTGTTTTTTTGGTGCTGGGGATTGAACTCAGGGGCACTCGACCACTGAGCTACCTCCCCAGCCCTATTTTGTGTTTTATGTAGAGACAGGGTCTCACTGAGTTGCTTAGTGCCTCGCCATTGCTGAGGCTGGCTTTGAACTCGTGATTCTCCTGTCTCAGCCTCCCTAAGTGCTGGGATTACAGGCTTGCGCCACCACGCCTGGTGAGATTTCACCCTTACTGACTCAAAAGAATGGGTCAAGAAATCAGATGTCACACGTAGAAGCCCCAATACAAATTTGTATTGAAACGTGCAGATCAGAGCCCTGACGATTCTATCCTTTGTGAGTTTCTTTTTTTTTTTTTAATGTTTTTTAGTTGT
>PVHX01026091.1:0-21326 GCA_004024805.1 Geosciurus inauris
TCATTCTTTAGTTCGCTGATCATTTTAATTATGTACATTCGGAATTCTTTCTCTGACATTTCATCAACTGTGCTGTCAATGGATTCTGTTACAGTTGTATCCAGGTTTATTTGGGGCACTTTCTTCCCTTGTTTTTTCATGTTGATTGTATATCTTCCTTTCTTGAAATACCAATCTGAGGTATTGCGGCTTCTATCCTCTAATCTTGTGTTGACACTCCAGATTACCTGTGTCTCACCTTGGAGCTACTTCTGTTCCCCCAGTGTCCCCAGATGGGCACTACTGTCACTAAAGTTGGTGGTGGAAGTAGTGGATGTATCTCTAGAGGGCAGTGGGAGTGGCTTTGGGTGGGGCTCCTGAGGCGGCTCCTGAGGGGTGTTTTGGCCCTCTCTTGCACTCCTGCCGGTGAATAGGAACTCCTGAGTTTGGGCTCCTCAGTGGCTCGAGGTGGCAGTTCCTGGTCTCCCTCTTGCTGGACACCTGTGGAGGTTTCTGCGGGCGGATCTGGGCCCTCTACGGCTCCTGCCGGTGTACTGGAGCTCTCAAAGATAGTAAATATTTTAAAGATATTAGCCATTTTCACTTATTCTTTTGAGGAGTGTCTCTTTAGTTCATTTGCCCAAATGATTGGGTCATTTGTTTCCTTTAATGTTCAGTTTTTTGTTTTTGTTTTTGTTTTTTAGTTCTTTAAATATTCTGGATATTAGTCCTTTGTTGGGAGGAGTAGCTGGCAAAGATGTCCTCTCATTCTATAGGTTTTTCTCCTCACTCTTTTATTTTCTTTGTTGTGCTAAAGCTTCTTAATTCAATGACATCCCATTTATGGGTTCTTTTTCTTTTTTCTTTTTTCTTTTTTTTGGTACTGGAAATTGAACTCAGGGGCACTGGACCACTGAGCCACATCTCCAGCCCTATTTTGTGTTTTATGTAGAGACAGGGTCTCACTAAGTTGCTTAGCGCCTTGCCATTGCTGAGGCTGGCTTTGAACTCGCAATTCTCCTGTCTCAGCCTCCCTAAGTGCTGGGATTACAGGCTTGCACCACTGCACCCGGCTGGTTCTTTTTCTTATTTCCTAAGCTATAGGGGTCCTACTCAGGGAGTCTTTGCATGTACCTATATATTGAAGTGCTTTCCCTATTTTTTTCTTCTAGAAATTACAAAGTTTCTGGTCTTAAACTCAGGTCTTGGATACATTTTGAGCTGACTTTTGTACAGGGCAAGAGAGAGAGATCTAGTCTCCTTCTTCTACCTGTGGATATCCAATTTTCCCAGCATGTCTTGCAAAAGAGGCTATCTTTTATCCAATATATGTTTTTGGACATGTTTGTCAAGAATCAGATGACTGTAGCTGTGTGGGTTTGTCTCTAGGTCTTCTATTCTGTTCTATTGGTCTACATGTCTGTTTTTATGCTAGTACTATGCTGTTTTAGTTACTATGGCTCTGTACTATAATTTGAAGTCAGGCATTGTGATACCTCAGCTTTGCTCTTTCTATTCAGAATTGCTTTGGATATTCTGGGTCTTTTGCTCTTCCATTTGAATTTTAGGGTTATTTTTTCTAGTTCTGAGAAGAATGTCATTGATATTTTGATGGGGATTGCACTGAAGCTGTAGATCTCTTTTGGTAATATGGCCACATAATATATTATTTTACTTCATCACAGAAAGGGTGTGTGTGAGACAGAGAGACAGGAGACAGACAGACAGAAAGTCAGTCCACCAAAAAGTAGATTTACATTATTAGGGGTCTCCAGCAATTTCTCCCCTGGTAACTGGAGCTATGTGTCTATAAAGAGAAAAACCGATTAATTGGATTCAGCTCTCTGGGTCTCAACTAGTAGGCAGGGTTTATTTTTGGCTCCTGAAGAGTAAAGACCACATATTTTATTTCTTTTGGCTTCCTCACAATGCCTTATTGCAGTAGGTGAGAGATTTTCTTGACTCGAAGTGTATGCAGGACATAGTAACAGGCTTGTAGGCAGACAATACATAAAGAACAAAGCAATTCCTGCAGATAAGTGCTACAAAATGAACGAAAGCCTGGAGTTCAGAAACTCTAATTCTACAGATTTAGTCCATGTTTTCATATGCACGCCTACACAAAAATGATTGTACACATATAAACTTTGAATCATGTTTTGAAATATCAAAATAATTAAATGTTCAGCCATTGGGAATTGTCTAAACAAATTACAATACCTACCTGTTATAATTTGTATCTGGAATGTCCCTGAAAGATTCATGTGTTAAAGGGTTGGTCCCCAGTTTGGCACTACTGGGAGGTGGTAGGACCTGTAAGCGGTAGGGCCTAGCAAGAAGACTTAGGTCATCGGGGATGTGTCCTTGAAGGAGACAGTGGGAGTCCAGCCCTTTCCTATCTCTCTCTTTTGTGCTCCAGCCATGAGGTAAGCAGTTTTGCCACACGCTGCTACCATGATGTGTTACCTTGCCACAGGCCTAAAAGCAACAGGCTAATTAGTCGTGTGCTACAACCTCCAAAACTGTGAGCCAAAGTAAACCTTTTCCCTTTGTAAGTTGATTACCTTACAGTAATAGAAAGCTGACTATCACACTGTCTCTGTATATTGCAGTAATATATGCTGTGGAAACAACAAGGAAGTTCCTTGTACACTGATATGGGATTACCTCCAGTAGGGTAAAAAAATAAGGTTACCATAATTATTTTAAAAAATATTGTTTCTAGAGCATTATCCCAGCTTCTGCAGTTCTCAAAGTGTTAATTGAAGTACTGGTTGAGACTGTGTCACAGATCAACTTCTCCCTCTGCCCAAACCGTTTCTTTCTCTTCTGTTCTACAGGTTTTATTGTTTGTTTATGGCTGTATAATGAATCACCCAAAAAATTTAGTTTAAAACAATAAACATTATTGTCGTGTGGGTCAGGAATTCAAGTGTGGCTGGTCTGCTCTAATCCAGCTTGTGGTGTCACATGAGATTGTGGATATGGTGTCCTGAGTCTGTTTCCCTGGCACCAGGCAGGGACTGGATAGGAATGTGCTTAGTGAAAATGATTGACTATGCTTATGACACCTGAGGCATGGAGAGGCAGCATGAACACTGTTGAGGGTGAGAGCTGCAACAAAGCCATCTTAGAAAAAGATCATATCTTCGGTTCTATTGGCCTCCAGAGGAGGAGATTCTATGGTCCAGATCAGTCTCCCTCCCAGGTGATTCAGTCTGTTTTTTTCTTTTCTCCCCTCCTCCTTCCTTTTTGTACTGGGGATTAAACCCAGGGGCTTTACCACTGAGCCACATCTCCAGCCCTTTTTATTTTTTCATTTTGAGACAGGGTATTGCTAAATTGCTTAGGGCCTTGCTAAGTTGCTGAGGATGGCTGAGAACTTGTAATCCTCCTGCCTCAGCCTCCCAAACTGCTGGAATTACAGATGGGCACCACCATGCCCTGTTTTTTTCTTATTATGCCTCCCTTGGGCATAGAGGATATGTGCTTATTATTTTCCCCATTTTCCCTTTTAGATTTAGACAAGGATTAGCTCCTCTTCCTTCTCCTTAATAAGATGAGGTTATTTCTTTCCTATTATAGTGTTCCCTTTCACCATTCTTTCCATTATTTTCCTACTTTTGTGGATAAAAAAGGGAAATATAGCCTGGAAATTTGAATTTGTAGTCCCTTGAAATAATTTACTTATGCTAAATGGTTGGAGTCAGGGAATATGGCAGGAAGTTTATGTGCCTGTCCTCCAACACCATCCCAACTCCCCACAAACATCTTTTTCACAGGTCTACTTTTTATCTTTTCAGCACATCTTGGTCAGCGGTGGAATAAACCAATTCCATTGTAAAAGAAAATGACTCAAGAGTCGGGTTGAACGTGGCTGCCTCCCCATAGCCAT
This sequence comes from Geosciurus inauris, assembly GCA_004024805.1. Classification (NCBI taxonomy): domain Eukaryota; kingdom Metazoa; phylum Chordata; class Mammalia; order Rodentia; family Sciuridae; genus Geosciurus; species Geosciurus inauris. The sequence goes on from PVHX01026091.1 coordinate 3,875, forward strand.
CAGGCACCACCTCCATAACCCTAGAGTCAGTGCAAGTAAAAACACAATCCAACAAAATCTGCCCTCAGATGAGCGCCCATAGCCTGTCGTCCCCAGGGCCATCCTATGCAGGTGTCCAGCATGGCTGCTGGCTTGGGTATGCCATGTGATAGACCATGCCATGGACTGTTTAGCTGCAATTCACCACCAGGAGTACTCCCGACTGAAGCTCTTAATTTTTCCTCTGCTGCAGGTTAAGAGAATAAAAGATGTTTCTTTCTTTGGAAACAGTGGTTCTTATTAAGACCACCTGATGCCTTCGACCCAAGCAGACCCATCTACACCCCTGAGCATCACTCATGTGAAAGAGAGAGATGTAGCCTCTGAGCCTTGCTCATAGCAGGACTGGTCTTTCCTTATTCTTGTCTTTCTGCTCTCTTACTGTGTTGTTCTCGAATCCCTGGACCACGGCGTGGGCTTTCCTCACTTCGGCTCTTGGCACTCTTAGACACTATTTCACCCTCAGCTGTCTAATCAGTCCTAGAAAACCATTTTGGCCACTAAATGCCAGAGCCTGGGGTTCATTCCATGGCTGCTTGCTTGGTCATTATCAGATCTTATGACTTTCATGAAAGACAGTTGAAAGGAAAAGAAAACTGAGTCATAAGCAAATTTCAAATTTTCTGATTAGATGTCTCTGAAATTACAAGAGCACCCCAATGACAAACTCTAGGGCAAACTCCCAATGGGGTCTCAACTCACCCTTGCATCTGGGATCTCTCAAGAGCTGCCAACTTCTCTAATAAAGATCAAGCTTTTCTGGGGTTGGTGACCTGCATATGACATTTAGGACTAATTTATGTGCCCTGCCTTAGGTTCAAGCACAGTGCCTGGAGATCAGAAGGCTTTAAAAAACAATCTCCCAGTTCAACTGTGATTCTGATTTTGTAGGCAGTGGAGATCTCTGAGATGGTATGAGAAAACTCATTAGTAGGAAAACTTATCAAGGAATTTTGTTCTTTTCTATGACCATGTTACTCCCTTCCTCTTATCCCTTCCCACCACTATTATGACCTCCAAAGACTTTGTCTTTGAATCCATGAGTCTAAGAATTACTTATCCCTCCATCCACATACCCACTAATTTTTAAGGTGGAAACTGTGTTTTTGGAGCTTACCATACTGAGGATGAAGAGGTAACTGTGGCTAACCTGATCTGGTCAATTCAGAACTATGTCACCTGTTTGGGGATGTTTGAAAAAAGGAGGTTAACCTATGTCCACTCTCACATGTCTAGGTACTCACATGGGAACAAAAGGTAAAATTAGGAGAAACCTACATACATATTTCTAACTCTAGGCAGGAAATTTAAAAACAAAGCAACACACACAGGTTACTAGTATTCCTGGTTCTTCCACTCTGCAAGGAAGTCTCATTCCGCTAAAAGCAGAGCATCTCATAAATTTCCAACATCCCTCACCAATAATGTCTTTTCTCAGATGCAGATGGATCCAAAAAAGCACTCTGACCAACACTTAATTCTGAGCAACGAATTAGAATTTTCTGGAAAGTGCAAGTGAAACGATCGTTGGGAGATTGTAGCTATAGTGTACACCAACTGTTCTTCAGCATCTATCAAGTAGTCACTCCACTCTGGGTAATTGCACCCAAATTTCTTCCCCATTGCCCACAATCTTATTGGAAATGTAAATCAGGGTTTCTTCCCTTATCCCAGTGTCTGACCTAGACTAGGCCAATCAGACTCACCGTCTATCTTAGGATGTCTAGTCTTAAGTGTGTTGGCACAGAACAGGTTAATTCCCACTGAGGGGACTCCCAGAGCCACTGTGGTTCCAGCTGTTTCACAGCCTGGTTCTGGGGCTTCTCATCAATCTGTGAGCTTCCACATAGCCTTCCCAGCCAGTTCCATTTTTTGTTTAATTTAGCCGTAGTCTGTTTCTGTGGCTATGAACCTAATAACCTCAGTGAATATAACATCCATACATGCTCCATGTTGCAGTATCTCAGAGGAGAACAGAGGGCATCATGAGGGCATCTCAGGGCAGAGATCAGCAGCGGATGTGGCTGGAGCCTATGAAAGAGAAGTGGTCTAAGACTACAAAAAAAAAATCTGAAGATATTATTTTAAAAATGATCTTGGTGTCAGAGAAAAGGGATAGGAATATAAGGAAGCCAATGGGTAGCTAATGGCCACTTTAATGAAATCAGATTATAGAAGAGCACACGTGAGGGGGATAGAGAGGGAGAGAGAACCAGAAAAGGGTGGAATTGTGGAATGAAATTGACCAAATTATGCCAGGTACATATATGAATATACCACAGTGAATTTCACCTTTATGTGTATCTATAAAACACCAGTTGAATATATATATAAATACATATATATACATATATATATATATGCAATACCAGTAGAGTAGAGAAAGAGGAACAGGGGGAGGGAAGAGGGGAGGGAAAGAGGAAGTACTGGGGCCTGAGTGGAGTAAATTACTTTCTAAGCATGTATGATTATGTCAAAACGAACCCCATATTATGCATAAGTATAATGCACTAAAAAAACAAAAAAGAACACACCCAGTCATGCACACAAGATCAGAGACTAGTACATCACTTAGGAGAAAAAAAAGCTTGTGCAAAAAAAAAAAATCTAGATGCTTCAAAATGGTCTTTTGTGAATACCACCAGAGCAAAAATGGCCAGAACGGTGCACTGGGGATCAGGTTTTAAAACTGATAGGTGACAGGGAGAAAAACAGAACTCCTGTACAACCCTTTTTTTTTTTTTTTGGTACCAGGGATTGAACTCAGGGGTACTCAACCATTGAGCCACATCCTCAGCTCTATTTTGTGTTTTATTTAGAGACAGGGTCTCACTGAGTTGCTTAGTGCTTCCGTATTGCTGAGGCTGGCTTTGAACTTGCAATTCTCCTGTCTCAGCCTCCCAAAGTGCTGGGATTACAGGCATGCGCCACCACACCTGGCTCTTTACAACTCTTAATGTGCTTCTGTCTGCCTCATGAAAGTGAAAGACCTTAAAACTGAAAGTGTGGAACAAACATTCTTAAAGAATGGGTTGTTATAGCTGAAACTGGCACCTCTCCATGATCTCTTTTCTACACATACCATTCACCCCTTGTATGTATGCTGCCACCATGGCAATGCCATCCACCAGGCCCTCCCCAGAGCCAAGCAGATGTCGATGTCACACACTGGACTGCCACAACTGGGATCTAAATAAACCTCTTTTCTTTATGATTAAAAAAAAAAAAAGGTAATTGATTCCCTTTCTCCAATGCCAAAGGAAATAACCAAAGTAAGTACAAGATTGCCATCACCAATTTTTAGAAAATCACGATGAACGGAAAAAGTACCTGGAAATTGGAGATGGACAAATGACTATTTCTGAAAGAAGTTAGGGTAGCACAGTAGTGAGATTTGGAATCTGCAAATAGCTTTGTGTGAAGCTTGGCTATTTGGGAATTATATCTGCCTCATATCTGCACTATATCTGAGCATTGTATCTGCAGGCTGCATTATGATTATGACAACTTAAACAGTTAAAGCCCCTCATACCACCCATGAGAATAACATAGAAAACTAGACTGAAGTACAGATCTGTGCAGTGCTAACTGGTGGATTAATTGCTACCCAAAAAGTGCTGAATCTTGAATTAATATCACTCTGAAGGACAAGATCTTGGACCATGCTGTAAGATTCTGTCCTTGCTCATCCTATACAACATTTTATCAACAACTTCCACAAAAACATGGAAGCACTTTATGGCTGACTCAGAGTTAGAAGGAGTGGTAAGTACACTAGATATGATAAAAAGTCTAAAAATGACCTCTATGAATCATTTATGTACAGGAATTTATTTATTTGTGAGTAATTTGGAGCAGCTTGGGAGGCTGAGGCAGGAGGATCACAAGTTCAAATCCAGCCTCAGCAAAAGCAAGGTGCTAAGCTACTCAGTGAGACCCTGTCTCTAAATAAAATACAAAATAGGGCTGTAAATGTGGCTCAGTAGTAGAGTGCCCCTGAGTTCAATTCCTGGTATCCTCCCTAGCAAAAAAAAAAAAAAAAAGAGTGATTTGGAAATATGTTTATTAAGGTTCTGGAAAGATATACATCAAAATATCCATAATGGTCAACATTGGGTAGGTGGCATAATAAAATTTTAAAGCTCTTTTTGTTTTTCTCTACCTTATGATTTTTATAATAAACAAATATTCCTTTCATAATGAGAAAAAATAATAAAAGATTTATTTTTAAAAGAAAAAATCCACTGGTTGAAATATAAAAACAAATCAGATGGAAGTTAGTGTGGATAACTGCAAAGTCCTGTGTCAAGGTAAAGAAAGTACTGACACAAGCATTAAATGGAGGAAAGCCGTGTCTGAGAACAGTTTATTTGAAAAATATTTGAAAGTCTTTGGCATAAAATCAATGCACTCCAAAGGGGCAGATGAATGTAATCATAGGCATCATTAATAGAACATAAAGTTCTGGGAGAAGAAAGTTTCAGTGAACCGTGGTCAGATCATACAGGGAACACTCTGTCCAGTTCTGAGCTCCATGTACTAAGTTGAGCATTGATGGCCTGGAAAGAGGACAGATGGTCATCTGAACAGAGAAAGGTTTGAAATACATGTTTCCTAAGAACATGTGCCTCAAGTTATTTGTTTCTGGATCAGAGAAGACAGGGGATATGTAACGGCTGTCATAGCCACAGATTGAACAGAAGTGGGATAGGACCGAGTAGAATCCACAGACCAGATTGACTTGCTAGGGAGAGACTATAATTGGAGAAGATTCTAGCATCTGGAAGCCCAGGAAAGCAGATGGAGAACAGACACATCTTGCAGATGACAGTAGGTGAAAGTACATGAGAGGAAGTACATGGAGCCATCTGAGAGTAGAATGTGGGTATTCAGCAGTATTCTGTCAGACCTAAAGGTGAGAGGGAGCCATCCAGTCCTGAGGAGTTGGGGTACCAAGAAGACAACAAAGGAAGCAACTGAGAAATGGATATCAAGGGAAGGATTCAGTGGGCCCCTGGGAGAGGTCCTTGAATTGTGGTTCTCAGACCGGCAGCATCAGTATCACCTAGGACTTGTTAGAAATTCATTTCCCTTCCCCCAAGGCTGACTGAGTCAGAAACATCCAGCAGTCCATGTCTGAACAGGCCCTCTGTGATTCTAATGCACACTTGAGTTTGAAAACCACTGACTTAGGAGACTAAGCACAGGGACTCTAGAGCCCGAAGGCCTGGGTTGAAATCCCAGCTCACCAGCTAACTGTCTGATCTCAATTTCCTCATCTGTAAAACAAGGATTAAAATCAGTGCCTACTTCTCAGAGAAGTTGCAAGGATTGAATGGCACACAAATAGCTCTGTCCCATGTAATTGTGAGCTAATTCTGCTTTCATCTTGAATCTCAAAACTAGGGTGTAGGGTTGGGGTTGTGGCTCGGTGGTAGAGCACTTGCCTAGCATGTGTGAGGCACTGGGTTTAACTGTCAGCACCACATATAAACCAATGAATAAAACAAAGGTCCATCAACATCTACAAAATATATATTTTTAAAAAACATTAGGGTGTATTGGTGAAGTAGAATCCCCTCTCCCCCAAGAAACTGCATCATGTGCAAGCACAGAGGTTTGAATTCAAGGATCCTCTTGTCTGGGTGCCTCAGCAGCCTGCAGGGAGGGGTAAGCAATTCCAGTTGAGGAAACAGGAACTCACAGAGCCAGGAGCTTGAATAACTGGATTTAACTGTTGGAACACGGAACTGCCCTTTCAACACACTATGCCTAAGAAGCAAAACTTAGGCCAAAAGATAGAATTTAGGATGTTTTTTGATTTAAGGAAGAATTTTTAAAAACTCTGGAATGCACCATCTCCTGAAGAAGCTTTTTCTTCTTTCTTTCTTTCTTTTTTTTTTCTGGTACCAGGGATTGAACTCAGGGGTACTTGACCACTGAGCCACATCCCCAACTCTATTTTGTGTTTCATTTAGAAATAGGGTCTCACTGAGTTTCCTAGTGCCTCGCCATTGCTGAGGCTGGCTTTGAACTTGAGATCCCCCTGTCTCAGCCTCCCAACGTGCTGGGATTACAGGTGTGTGCCACCGTACCGGCTAAGAAGCTCTTTCTTACCATATTCACAGTTGGAGATGAGGCATCCAGTTGCAACGTATATCAAGAATAGATCTCATGTGGGGAGAGAAGATAGAGATTCGAAGATTCCCTGCAGGAGTCCAGATCCTGGGATCTAGACATCACCAGGTCCCAGCCTCCCTACCTTATGGAATGCCATCTCCATCTGCTCAAATGCTCCCCTTCTGCCACCATTCCACTTTTTTCTCTTGGCTCACATCTATTTCAGCTTTGGAATCCAGATATGACCTGAATTTGAATCTGGAATGAATTCATAGGTTACAAGATGCATTCTCTTAATAGTGACTGCTGCCCTTTTGTTGTTTCATTCCCCTTACTCTAGATTTTTCTAAAGGAATAAAAGGGAGTTTGCTCTCTTCCCCCCATAAATAAACGTTAGGCAGTTAGGTGTTTCATTTTTACCTTAGAAGTAGTTACCAGTGCTTTTACATGCTACAGTAGTATCCACAGACACAGAAGAGCGCACACACCAGAAAGAGCTGCAGACACCAGAAAGACTACCCCAAAAAAGCCTTATTTTCAAAGGCCTGAAGACCGTTTCTACATGCAGAAACTCTTTTTTGTTTTAAAGATGAAAGAGGGGAGTATTTCTTATGGGGTCATTGGGTGCTAGGAAAGAGGCTGGGCTTATGGATTCCTGATACTTAAAATCTTGTGATCCGTGGCTTCCCTCTAATTTCTAAATTTAAAAACTTAAGAGTTTTAATTTTCATTTCTACAATGGTCATGGAGAACTTATTTCACTGCCGTTTTGCTTTTGTAAAATAAGATGCAGAGCAGCTGAACTGTCTTTTATGAATTAAGCATCTTTTCAAATGTGCATAGATCCAGAAGTTATACTTCTTAAATTTGCCCTAAGGAAATCACGGGACAGTTACACAGAGTTGTGGGTACAAAGAAATATTTTAATAGTTAAAAGAAGAAAATAATTTAAATATGTAATTGTAAGAGATTGGCTAAGAAAATCTAAGTATATTCAAAAAACGGAGTGTTATGTAACCATATAAATAAAGATGATATAAATGTACATTGACATAAACTATATTCAGATTAAACTATTAAGTTTAAAAAGTAAGTCGCTAAACAATTTGCACAGCATGGAAAAGGTCCAGAAAGTTAAATATCAAAAAGTTTCCAGGGGTTCTATGTGTTCATAATAGGATTAAAAGATTTTTTCAATAAATTTCTTTCTCTTGTTTTTTATCTGTATTTTCAATGTGGCTATAACAAATCTGTATTTCTTGTGTGATAAATAAATAAATGAATATGACATAAAAGAAAAAGTAACACTTCTACTTCACAAAGAAACAGTCCCTTGACCCCACGTCTCTTCCAGCTTCTTATGTTCTGGTCGAAAGCAAATCTCTTCCTGCTGTTTCTGCAGCCTTCCCTCCCTTTTCTCTTGAGACTCCTCCCTATGCGCCACTCAAACCACCACAGCACATGTCACCACTTACCACCATTTTGTGCCATCCTCTGCCTTGGTCTTCTCTCCTTAGCATTGGATAGAGTTGGTCACAACCTCCTTCTTGAAATGTGTCCTCACTTTGCTTCGGGTCCCTCTTCCTTCTCTTTCTCCCTTCTTTACCGATGATTCCTTCTCAGACTCCTCTGCTGACCTCTTCTCACCTCCTGACCTCTTGTTGTTGGGGTGCCTGAAGTTTAGTCCTTAGGTCTTCCCTCTATCTACTCTCCATCTCTCCTACTGTGATACCCATAAGCCCCAAAGAGTATCTCCTCTGAATTCCAAACTTCCAAAGTCAACTGCTCTCTCTACATTTCCACTTGAATACATAAAAGCTATCTCAAATGAATGTACTCTTGAATTCCTCACATCTCCAACCTATGGTTTCACTCTTCCCGTATCCATAAGCAAATCTCAAAAGCTCTGCCTTCAAAACATATCATGAATCTGACCATGTCTCCACCACCTCTACCACCACTGCCTGAATTCAAGCCAGCACCACTCATCTCTGGGTAAAATTCTTGCAAAAGCCTCCTGTGGTCATCCTGTCCCAGCCACCCTGTCCTCCTTGCTGCAGGACACCACTCTCTCTGGGCTCAGAATGCACTTGTTATGTCTCCTGCTGAGAATGTTCTTTTCCCAGACTTCCTGTGGCTTATTTTCTTGCTTTCTTTTGTTTTCTGCTGAAACGTCATGTATCAAAAAGGGCTTTCTTGGCCACCCTACTTAAAATATCACATCCACATCCCACCTACTCCTCCTTTTGTGTTACCTTAGTTTACCCACAGTGCTTACTACTGTCTGACATGGTATACACTTCTCTGTCTTTTCTGGCTAGAGGGTAAGCCACTGGTGCAGGGAATTGGTTTTATTCACTGTTATACACCACAGGACCTGGAACAAAACCTAAGACAGGATAAGTACTCAAAGATTTGTGGGATAAATGCCTTGCCTCATCTAAGACTGTTGCTTTTTTCTTTATAACTCTCTTAATTCTTAAAACCTTAGGGAGGTAGATGAAGTTAATAGTGTGTTCTAGTGGGGAAGGGAAAAGGAGCAGTATCCCCCATGTTCTGGGAGTCTTAGTTAACTACAGAGATTTTGGGGTGACCCAGGAACATGGAACAAAGGGTGCATGCTTGGAAATGCCCCAATACTTCTAGTCTGTATTGGGGACCTCTTGGTCTAGGCATTGAGTGCTGAGATTTCCCATTGAGAAATTGAGCTTAAGAAATGGAAGGAAGGGGAGAACTCTCTTAAACATAAGCCCTAAGCCATTTAAGGAAGATTAATTTGATCTCATGGAAACTTGCTACAAGAACAGCCAAGGGTGTATGAAGTACAAATGATCCTTGCTTCTCCATACTTCTGAACCCACTATGTCTTGATTCTGGTTCCCCTGGTCCAGAATGCAGTCAGACCTCAGAATCCAGGACCCCCCCCCCCCGCACATTCACATGACCCTCAATACCCACAACTGTTCAAGTCCCCTATGTAAGATGATGCACTTGCACATAACCTAGGCACACTTTAATCTCTGGACTACTTATCATACTTAATGCATTGCAAATGCTATGTAAATAGTTGTTGCACTGTATTATTTAGGACATAATGACACACATCTGTATGTACTCAGCACATGCTCTCCCTCCACCCCCAAATACTTCCCATTTGCTGGTGGTTGAATCCATGGATGCAGAACCCATAAGTACAGAAGACCCACTATACCTGGTTTGAACCTAACATTAAATGTATCTTTCTACCATCTTCCTTTTTAACCCACAATCTTGTTTGACCATGACAGCAAGCTTTGTGGTGGGCTGTGCTCACCTCTTTTGGGAAAAGAAAAAAAAAAAGTGGTGATTACTTCAAAGGCTCCACAAAGCTGCAAATGTCTCAGACTCTTATGGTGACCACAGGTTCTGTCTGTCATCACTTTAGTAACTTAGGGAAGGGAAACACAAATCAGGAGCCCAGTGATGGACACTCCAAGGCAGTCTGTGCCATTGAGTCTCCTGGGCCTGTGATGTTGCACTTGGAGCAAGCCTAATGACCTGATGGGCCAGCCACATTGTCCTAAGTGTCTTCAATGGAAGAGAGCAAGAATCTCCTGTGCTTCCTTGCTACATAACCCCATGAGGCCTTGATTTACTTGAGGCTAGTAGTCTTTTAGTCTGCATCCTCCACATGTTAATGGATTGTTTGTTTGAAATATGTTTATACACAGACATTGGGATGTTGCACCCCTCTGGAAAGAGTAAGCTTCAGTATCTATGCTGAATTCAAACTGTGAGCTGAATCTCCTGTTTCTGAGAATGTTACCAAGGTGCAGTCATTTTATTATTGTGTTCTGTAAGAAAATTATTCCCATCTTATTTTTTTTTATTTTATACAACTCTTCTTATACTGATGGTTGATGTAGAAGAGTGTACTCATGCTCTTGTTCTCTTGTATTAACACACATCTGCAGTCATTGCTTGGCATCTATGGGGATTGGCTCAGGATCCCCATGATACCACAATGTGCAGATGCTCAGGTCCCCTATATAAAATCATGCAGTATTGTCATATAACCTATGTACATCCACACACACACTTTAAATCATCCCTGGATCACTTATAATACCTAATATAATGTAAATGTTATGTAGATAGTATAACACCATATTGTTCAGAGAGTAATGACCAAAAAGAAAAGTCTGTACATTAAAATTTCATCTCACTTCAGTTAGAATGGCAATCAAGAATATAAATAACGGGCTGGGATTGTAGCTCAGTGGTAGAGCGCTTGCCTTGCATGCGTGAGGCACTGGGTTCGATCCTCAGCACCACATAAAAATAAATAAAGATATTTGCGTCCATCTACAACTAGAAAATATTTTTTAAAAAAGAATATAAATAACAATAATTGCTGACAAGGATGTGAGGGGAAAGGTATGTTTATACCTTATTGATAGGACTGCAAATTGGTAAAACCACTTTGGAAAACAATATGGAGAGATTCCCCTAAAAACTAGGAATGGAACCACCATATGACCCAGCTATCCCATTCTTTAGTATTTATCCAAAAGAACTAAAATCAGCATGCCATAGTGATACGTGAATACCAATATTTACAGTAGTACAATTCACAATAGCCAAGTTATGGAACCAGCCCAGGTGCCCATCAACAGTGAATGGATAAAGAAAATGTGGTATATGTGCACAACAGAGTTGTATTTAGCCATAAAAAAGAATAAATTCATGTCATTTGCTGGTTCATGGATGGAACTGGAGAGCATCATGCTAAGTGAAATAAGCCAGCTTATAAAAGTGAAAGGCTGTTTTTTTTTCTCTCATATATAGAAACTAGAAAGAGAAACAAACAAAAAAAAATTTTTAAAAAGCAATCTTACAAAAATAGAAAGGAGAACAGAGTACAGAAAAGGGGATTGAGAGGGAGGGAGGAGAAGGCGGCACGGGGAAGTACTGGGGTACAAAATCTACCAATTTATGCTATGTTCATATGTGAACTCACTACAATGAATCCCACTAATATATGTAAGTATAATACACTAAAATAATGATAATGATGATGATGATAATAAAAAGGAGATAAGAGTAGAGAAACAGATAAGGGGGAGGAGAGGAAGGAAAAAGAAGGGAAATTAGATTGATCAAAAAATGTTATGTGCGGGCTGGGATTATAGCTCAGTAGGCAGAGCACTTGCCTAGCACATGTGAGGCACTGGGTTCGATCCTCAGCACCACATAAAAATAAATAAATGAAATAAAGGTACTGTGTTCATCTACAACATAAAAAATTTTTAAAAAAATGTTATGTGCATGTACAAATCAGGCATAATAAATTCTAAAACTATGTATAATTATAATGTATGAAAAAAAATATTTTCTAAAATAAATAAATGTAAATTTTAAAAACTTTTAAAAGTTCATATATATTTAGTATACATGCAATTTTTTCCCAATATTTTCTATCCAAAGTTGGTTGAATCCCCACATGCAGAACCCAAGGACGTAGAGGCGCACTGCACACGTACAACACCCACAGTGAGCCTTAGACTGGGTTAGCCCTGGGACCTGCTGCTGAGAAGAAAGAGTTTTTCTGGGGATCTGAAGGCAGAGCTGTGGGATTCCTTGTTAGATTTGAGTTGCATAATGCTGTGTGTTTTAACAGTGATGCAAGTTCAAGAGTTTAGGAGGACAGGTATCAAGTCCAGGAGAAACTCCAACATTCAGAAATAAAATAGACAGTTGTGAATGGCAGTTCTCACTTGCATGTAACAGGGCAATTACTATATCATTTCATTTAATTTCTAGAATATTGAACATCCACTGATGGTACAGTGCTGTAGTATTTCTCGGATTTTCCCAGGGACATACCTGAAGCATGGAAGTGAACAGGAGCCGGGCAAGGTTGAAAGCTTGGGGTCTTCGTGGACAATGCCTGCAGCAAGTATAGCATTTCCCTGAGCTTCTGTGCTTTATTTTAAATATTAATTAATTTTTTAATATTAATTTTTCTTTCTACTCAGTATGCCCCAGAGTCCGTTTTAATATAAAATATTGTTTTCTTCAAAGCCTTGAATAAAATTGGTGCTCCAAGTAGATGTTTATACTGTGACTCTGAATACCCTTGATCCAAAGCAGTGGCACAGCCACCTACCTTTGGATAGGGCAGTTTTCAGGTCTACCAAGAAGAATCAGGTGAAGCGCCTGCCCTCAGGTATCCTCTAGTAAGTCTCTGTGAATTATTTATAGGACTGCCAGGGAAGGGGACAGTGTTGTGATATAAAGACCACTGGTGTCAGATGGTCTGCCTTCAAATGTCACTACATGAATTACATACCTTTCTGCAGGTAACAATTCTGTCTGTGCCTCAGTTCTCCACCTGTAAAATGAATCTAATAGTAGCACCTGCTTCATCATATCATGAGGCTCAAATGAATGACTGTATAGAGAACATATCAAGCTTCGCCATTCTTGGCCTCCCTGACCAGTCTACAGTAGTTGCCCTCCTCACGAAACACTATGATTTATTGTCAGAGCATCTATCACCATCTGCCATTTTCTTGTTTGTTTTTAAAATTTTAAACAACTGGGAAATTTAATAACAAGACATATGTTAAAATTATAATATATCCATATAATAGGATGGTAAGCAGTCATCAGTCAATTTACTATCAAAACAAATTTTTATTTTTCCTTAATACGATGTCAAGATAAAAGTGAAGCTACCAAATATCATGCATAGAAAGCTACAACTCCATAAAATACACCCCCCCACACACACACATTAATAGTGGTTATGACTGAATGGAAAGGCTAAAGTGAATTTTAATGTTTCTGTTTGCTTTTCTAGTTTCCAAATTTCCCACAATGAATATGTGTTGCCTTTGTAATTAGAGAGAAACTATTATTTATTACACTGCTGTGGGAAGGAAGAAAGGAGAGGGTGGGTCTCACTGAAAATAACTGCCGAGGACCCAGCTCCTGCCTGCCAGGCCAGCTCTGCTCCCAGACCCCACCAGATGCCCTTGAACCCTGGTACCCACAAGGGTAGTAGTGTCTTCACTTCTAAAATCCAGGTTGCCTCACCTCCCCCGATGGCTCTGTAGCCACTTCTAGCATCTGCATAATCAATTTTTTTTTGCACTGTTTCCTCACTGTTATAAAAGTAGGGCATTTTCTGTTTTCCTGGTTGGGCTCTAATTGCTCCTTTCTTTGACCCCATAATTCTCTCCTCACCATTTATTAAAGAAATAGCCAGAGAAGGTGACATCAAAGACTTATGGAAAGTAGTGTTCCCTGCAGCAATGTCCAATAGCAAATTTTGCTATTGCAAAAGATAGCAATAGCAAAGATATGTTCAAGTCCTACCCACTGGGACCTGTGAATGTGATTTCATTTGAAGCAGGTTCTTTGCAGATGTCAACAAGTTTAGGAGAAGTCGTACTGGATTAAACTGGAGCTTAATCCAATGACCAGGGTCTTTATAAGGAGGGAAATAGAGACAGAGACACATGAGGAGAATGCCACATGACAGAGGAGGCAGAGACTGAAATGACACAGCTGCACACCAATGAACATCAGGGATCATTGGCGGAAGCTGGGAGAGGCAGGAAGGACTCTGCCTTAGAACCTTCAGAGGGCGCATGTGCCTGCCAACATGATTTCAGACTTCTAGCCTCTAGTACTACGAGAATAAATTTGAGCTGTTTTAAGCCACCTAGTTGGTATTAACTTACTTAGGAAGCCTTGGAAAGCTAATATAATGAGCCGATTATTAGTAAATGTTTTAGAAGAAATGGAATTTACCATCAAGGTTATACTTACATATATAAATATAATCTATCTAAATAATAACATAAAACTTAATGAGAAAGCTTGCTTGCATTGCCGGTTCCTGGGCCCTATGGTAGATATTCTGATGCAATAAGCCTGGTTTAGCAGCCAGTAATGTGCTCTAGAAGTCATCAAGAGGTGGGCTTCTCAGCCACCCAGCTGGAGTCAGTCATGACTGGACCTTAATCTTGTTCCCTGAAATAACGTTTAAATGATTGAAGAGGAGAGGGAGAGAAGCCACTTTCTTAGTTTCTACTCTCAAGTAGTTTCAGACTTCAATGGAGCCTTAATTTCCAGCTAATTAACCTGTCAATCTTACTTAGAAGAAATTGTTTTCCTTCAGTCAAAGTTGGGAAGGTATCATTGAAACCTAAAGAGATATTTGCGAGTTTTCTCACTGTCTTAGCTAAGGCTTTTTTAGTCCCAAATTATAGGAACCAACCTAGCTAACTTGAATGTGACCAAGTAAATAAGGAAGGAAGAGCTGAACCAGCAGCCTAGGGGATGGCTGGACCCAGGGCTGGTCCCGTTACTAACACTTCCAACAGTACCAAGACACTAACTGCCTGGATTCCTGATGTCTGTGTCTCTCCTTTCAAACTTCCAGATTCCTCAGAGACAAACGTGCTTGTCTCCATTTAGGTCCGGAATCCTCTGGCCCAATCAGCAATGGTTAAGAAAGAATAGAGTCTCATGAATCAGACACAACAAGTGGGAGCCCATATGTTATGGTTTGGAAGTGAGGTGTCCCCCAAAAGCTCATGTGTGAGACAGTGCAAGAAGGTTTAGAAGAGAAATGATTGGGTTATGAGAGTCTTAACCCGATCAGTGAATTAATCCCCTCATGGGGATTAACTGAGTGGTAACTGAAGGCAGGTAGGGTATGGCTGGAGGAGGTGGGCATGACTTTGGGGTATATATTTTGTATCTGGCAAGTGGAGTCTCTCTCTGCTGCCTGGTCATCATGTGAGCCACTTTCCTCCACCACACTCTTCCACCATGGTGTTCAGCCTCATCTCAAGCCCTGAGGAATGGAACCAGCTGTCCATGGACTGAGACCTCTGAAACTGTGAGCCCTCAAATAAACTTTTCCTTCTCTACAATTTTTCTGGTCAGATATTTTAGTCACAGCAGGAAAAAAGCTGACTAAAACACCATCCATGTGAATGGGGGCCAGTTCTGAAAGTAGGGACAAGGAGAGGGTGGTGACTGCCCCAAGAGGCCTCTACTCTTCTGGCTTTCTTCCCTGACTCCTAATCTTTAGCTCCTTCTTTGGATCTTGAGCCACCCAGACTATTTTCCTTTGTGACTGGTATTGCAGACTGGAGAGCAAATGGACTGACTGGGGGTCTATAACTAACCAGAAAGCAGTTTTTCCCAGTGGAAACACTGGCTGACCAACATAAGGAGATAAAAGTTAATCCAGGCATCCTACTAGAATCCACACCCTAAACAGAATTAGTACCAGTTTTAAAGAATCCAGTTTCCTTGGGTACCTTCATATTTTCATCTTTCTCTACAGATAGTACCTTAGCTATTACATTATCAAAAATTAAGTATAATGAGCCAGGCACAGTGGCACATACATATAATCCCAGGAATGGGAGGCTGAGGCAGGATTGCAAGTCAAAGCCAACCTTAGCAACTCAGACCCTTAGCAATTTATGGAAGATCCTGTCTCAAAATAAAAAGTAAAAATGGCTGGGGATGTAGCTCAGGGGTAGAGTATCACTGGGGTCAGTCTCCAATACTAAAAAAGAATTTAAGTAACTCTCAAGAGCCATGGGAAGTTGCCAGAAAACTCAAGCATGTTGTTATCTGGATTGAACTAAGAAAAACACTTGATAGAAATGCTTAGCTTACACTATGTACCATGGGGACCAGTTACATAACCTCCCTGTGACTGTCTGCTCATCAGTAAAATAGCATAATCCCTCCCTCAGGGATTGTTGAGAGGATTAAATAAGTGTAAAAAAAAATAGAGCAGTATCCTGTTATGTGTCAAGGGCTTAATAAATGTTAGCTATTACAATCATTTCCTGACACCCTTGGGTAATGTTTGCCACATCTTCTGTCTAGAAAAGTGTCCTTCAGTGTATCCTTGTCTCTTTCCACCACTAGACTAGGGCACCAGGTGGGAATCCCTTCACAAGGATCTCCGGCACCTAAGGAGCCACAGTGATGCTGGTTGTACGTGTGCATGGTTGCTTAGGAGCTAGGGTAGATCATCAGGACTGGGAAGTAATAAAAAAAAAAAGTGACCACTCCCTCCAGGGTTCTTTCACCTGTGCAAGGCATGAATGCATTAATTGGAGGGCTTACCCAAATATCATAAACAGAGAGAGGACTAGGGGAATGTTTTGTGTGATCTGGGGCAAGTTGTTTAAAACTTTTAGCCTCAATTTCTTCATCTGCATCATGGATAAGAAGATGTTGTTCTTATTGTTGTGAGAGGATTGAATGCATTAACAGGAGCATTAATTAGGAGCACAGTGCTTGACACATAATAAGCATAAATAGTGACTATACAAAAAAAAAAATACCTATACAAAAAAAAAGGTTCCTTACCAAAAGATAAAATGACATAAATTGATGGCACCACCAACTAATGCCTCTTGGTCTGACTCCAGTTTTACCAAATACCTTCTAGAAGGTAATTTAGTTTTCTACATAGACCCACTTCGAGGAGAGATGGGCCTCATTAGCCAATAGGAGTCCATTTGACTCTTGAGTCTTTATTTACGATGGGCAGGCATTTATAAATTTTCTCAGGTAGCCTCACTGAGCTGGAACAACTCCTGGAGAGGGAAAGGAGTGTTTCTGGATCTGTTAAGGTCAAGAGCTAATACTGGCACACAGCAGTCTCTCTTGTTGAGCCACCCAAACTTCACCAGAGCAGACTCACCAGAGGTACCTGCTCATCTCTTGCTTCTCTTTAATAGCATGAAACCTCTATTAGAGGGAATCGGGCACAATGAAGCAAATAAAGGTAGCACTATCTCACAGAACACGTTATAAGGGAATATTCTTTATTCTGAGGCTCCTCTTTTTTTTTTTTTTTTGGTGCCAGGGATTGAACTCAGGGGCGCTCAACCACTGAGCCATATTCCCAGCCCTATATTGTGGGGGTTTTTTTTTTGTTTTTTGTTTTGGTACTGGGGATTGAACTCAGGGGTACTTGACCACTGAGCCACATCCCCAGCCCTATTTTGTGTTTTATGTAGAGACAGGGTCTCACTGAGTTGCTTAGCACCTCGCCATTGCTGAGGCTGGCTTTGAAGTTGTGATTCTCCTGTCTCAGCCTCCCTAAGTGCTGGGATTACAGGCTTGAGCCACCGCACTCGGCTCTGAGGCTCCTCTTTTGGAAGGCACGTTAATAATTCTGGCTCACATTTTTATGTAGAATATCTCATCTTTAATGGTTTGAAAGATATATTTTTATACTTTTTTTTTTTTTTGGTACCGG